>NSDO01000191.1:0-38183 GCA_002286825.1 Lagenidium giganteum | reverse complement strand
ACTTGGCACTGGTTCTCCGTCCATCGAAAACCAGTCATCCTCCGGTACCACGTCTTCGCCACTGGTGTTTCCTTTGTCGTGTGCCGGCGCGGGACTGGTGCTTTCATTCAGCTCTTCGGCAGACGCATCAGCGACCGTGTTTCCGTTGTCGTTTGCCGGCGCGAGACTGGTGCTTTCGGTCAGCTCTTCGGCGGACGCATCAGTGACCGGGCATGGTGCCCGTGATGTCGTCACGCGAGCTTGTTGCGCCAGGAACTCGTCGATCTTCGACTGGCAGTTCGTGAGATTGGAAGCGGGCTCCCAAGTCAGCTCATCATAGCCCTCCCACTTCACTTGGTACTTGGTGCAGTGGCGCTTCCTTCCTTGCTTCACTCTCTTCACGCCAACAATACGCTCAACGACATACTCTTCGGTCATGTTTGCTTCGTGGCTTGTTGCTTCCTTCCTGCGGGGTAACGGAATTGGAATTGACTTGCCGTGTTCCCACAACAATGGCGCCAAGTGCATTGCAAGCACTCCCGTTATTTCTTGACAACTGCTCCAGCCACGAATTAGTGATCAGCGACCAAGCAATTCGTGATTAGACTTAGCCAATCAGAGGGCTGATCTCACTTATCATTGAGAGTCGTGGTTAGGCTTCAAGCCATCACATACGAATTTGATTGGCCGACCCGCAGTAAGGTTAATTCCGAGGCTCCCATAGTTGCAATAGAAAATGCGTATCGTGGAAAATCGGCGATAAGCTCGGCGCTGGGTGAGTTAATGCATGCATCAACAATGTCGGCACGCCCCGCTCTCGGAACCACAGGCAGGGTTTATCGGAAATCACCTCCAAACATGACCGTTTTTCCACCAAACAGCTGGGATACAACGCAAACGTCTTGCATCGATCTGTCAACAGCTTCAAACACAAACTTGTGGTTCATCGGTGCTTCGTCAACATCCATCGTAGGAAGTGGAAGACCGAATTTTTCCAAGTTGTCGCCACTGGAGTTCAGATGATCTTCTAGAGACACAAAGCGAGCGTCAATGTACCGTTCGACCTCAAATTCAGCATTTTCATTCGATGACGCTTGTGGTTGGAGGGAAACAACAACACGATCACTGCCTTTGCAAACATACTTGTGATCTGCTTGACGGAAGAAATCGACATACAAACCTCCACATTAATGTGCGCGTCAAACATCAACAACAAAGTTGGGTTGTACGGTACAACCCGCGGATTGTTGACTTTGAGGCCTCGAACCACCGCTGTTCTTCCATTGTTTGGTCGAGCGTAGATTGGGTAGGAGTCGTGACCTACCGCAGTTTCGTTCCTGAATGGCTTCGGATACCCTTTGGAGCATCTGCCTTCTTTCATGCACGGAGATGAGAGATTTAAGTCCCCGCAAGGACCATGTATCATCGATTTCGTGACGATGCGATGGAGCCGAGGGTGGGTTTCCACCCGGGCCGACACCAATCAATCGTAGTGATCAACCGTGTAAGGTTTGCTTTCGTGCTCAAATATGATAAAAATGTGCGCATGATGAAGCCCTCGCTTCTGAAATTCAATCACTTGAAAATGAGCCACGGTGCGACCTAAGACGCCAGCCTTCATCAGTTGCTTGATAAATTCTCTTCTCTTGAGTTCAAACACCCCGGCAACCACATCAGGTCGATCTGAGGCGGACTGATCGAACAATAAATCGTCTTGGATCTCCTTCCATTGTGGCTTGCACGTGAACGTGATGAACAAATCGGGCTTGCCGTATGTACGCACCAGCGTCTGATATCGTTGCTGCATACATCTTGGACCTCCTATGTACGAACTCGGTAAAATGATCCGAGATCCAACACGCTGCGCATCCGTAACATCGTTCGCAAGTGCATCCTCGAAACCGCAATACAAATGGGCTCTCAGTTTATCTTGATTTCCGCGCAGGTATTGAGGCGATCACCATCCACATTTGCAAACACATGAACGACATACTGGAGATACAATCGTCGATACAGGTGGTTATACGTGTCCGGTCGAATCTGAGGATGATAGGAGTAGAATTCCATGCACGAAATAGTTGTAGACACACGCGTTTGTCTCGAACCCAGCTGCGGAACGTCGATATGCCAGCCTGAGGCCAAAAGGAAACATCAGAAGTGGATCATAGTCCTTGTGAATAGCACTTATAAAAGTTGTGCTGTCTGGGTGGTCTTTGTCGTGAAGTACAATTCTTCGTGAGCGTGGACCAAGGTCGTACTCATTTCCAGGAATCACAACGGCGACGTCAGACGTGGTTAGCGCGTTGTAGCGCCTTGGGTCTGGGGCATTGTGAGTGTGGAGGATTAAGCGCACAACACCAACTTCATCGCGTCTTCTTGACCGGATCATGTCGAATGCTTGCTTGAATTTATTCACGAATGCGTTGACGTCATCCAGCACAGATTCACTTTCGTCGAGGTCGGCATGAGTCTCGACAGACGCGAACCGTGCGGTTTGTGAATCCCTTGCTGCTCGTGATGTTGCCGCTTCGTCAACGTTTGAGTCTGCTTCCGATGGATGGTTGGTTTCTTTTGCCTCCAGCTCTACAACTTCATCAAGTTCTTTGGTCTCCTCGTCTACTTGGTGGTCGTGGCGTGCGTGCGATGACATGCCACTAAAATGGAGTCGCTGTGGTCGCTCGAATTGCCAACCCTCAGCTTCATTGACTATGGATTTTTCGTCATCTATTGCAGCACGTAGTTGCTCGGGGTGCTAGTGCTGATTGCGTCCGACTTCAGTTTCATCAACTATAGATTCTTCATCGTCCCTTCAAGCAATAAACCACCACCGAGTACAGTATTCAGGCTTCCAGTAAGCCGATCCCATCATCACGACTTCAGTGTCGAATGTCTTTAGACCCACGTTCAGCGCCATGCAGCCTTGACTGAGCAGCCATCTCGCAGGCCCCAGCGCGCCATCGATCTGCTTCCCTTGAGCGCGGCCTGTGGCACCACCATCAGGACGAGATGATCTTGAACGACACGTAAGTGCGGCGATGCCACCGCTGTACGCGTTGAGCGAGTCGAGGTGAGACGACGACGCGCGGTCATTGTCGTCGGTATGGACGAAGCTGAGCGTGATGCCAACGTGCAGGCCAATTGTGACCGCCACCAGCGAGGACGTGAGCAGGAATGTGGTCAAAAAGATCGCCCGCGCATGAGGTTGCCGACGCATTCGCGTTATATGCCGCTTTTTTCCGTGCTGGGGCAGTCATTGGCTCGGTACGTCGCCAGTGGATCACGCGATGTGCGCGGGGAGCTCATGGTGTTCTTTTGGCCGGGCTAAACACGCACTTGGACCTCGGCCTCCCTCCTCGACTTGCCAGCCCAACGGTGTGTCTCGGTCCATGCACTAAGAATCTTCCTCGGTAGGTGCAAGGAATGCGCGATATGCTGAGGTTGCTACGTCCGCCGAGACCGGTGATGGATTCAGTCACTGGTGTCGAAGCACGACAGACACAGTCGGCGTGCCATGGTCGATGGGAAGATGCTTTCTTTGCAGCGGCAGTCGCGACGAATACGTGGGGGGGGGGGGGGGGGGGGGGGGGGGGGGGGGGGGGGGGGGGGGGGGGGGGGGGGGGGGGGGGGGGGGGGGGGGGGGGGGGGGGGGGGCATCGTGGTCGCGTACCGACTTGGCTTGGCAATGCCAAGTCTTGCAATTGCCTTCGATCTACCGCTAGTATATTCACCAAATGGCTCCGGGTCATCCCACCGTGGCGAATTTGACAGAGCTGGCGGCTCCCAAGACCTTTGACAACACCGTTCATGACGATGGCGCACCCGAGATTCTGGACTGCGGAGTGCGACGTCGGTTCGCGGAGTTTGACGACGCATTTGATAGCTTTCTGGTGACGTGACCGGTGAAAACAGGACAAATCCGTGTCTACAGATATTGCCGATGCTTTGTTCTCGATGCGGCACGCGGGCCTTCCAGGCTTGGAGTGGCTGAGAGTGCAATGTGCGTTTGAAGGCACGGGTCGACACGGCTGCCATCATCATACGTTCCAGCCGCAGCCACAACAACTGACAAACAGCGCACACACAGAGACACAACGCGTTTGATGGCACAAACCGAGCGTACATTTCCTTTGATGTGATGTGTGTGAGAGTATGACGCCTGCCGAGTGGCCACCTACGAGTCCTTCTTGAGCGAATACCACGTGAGCTCCTTAGCCTTGTGCAGCAGCAGCACGAGCTGGTCCTCCTTCCGCTTCGTCTTGACGTCGCTGATCTCGTCGTACAGCTTGAGCGACAGTACGCGCGACTTGCCTTCGTACTCGTGGATGCGCAGCGTTAGCGTCGACGCCGTCCAGTCGATCTCCGTGAGCTCTTCCGCGTGCGCGCCAATGCCCGGCAGCGTCAGGTACACCGACACCTTCTTCTTGCCGTCGGCCCACGCGTAGTTGGTGATGGCCTCGAACACCTTGGGCTTGGCGCCCTCCACCGCCACCTTCTTGAGCAGGCGCGGCGCGGCGATGCCGTCCCATTCGTGCACTTCGACGTCGTCGCGCTTCTTGTGTGCGTAGTAGTAGCTGTTCTGGCCCTTGGTCTTGATGTTGTTGTGCAGCGCCGACGTCTCCTCGAGGCTGGCGTCCACTGGACCCTGCTCCTGCTGCTGCTCTGGCTGCTGCGGTGGCTGCTGCTCCATGTCTTCCGACGCCATGCTGGGCTTCGCCCCTGCGGTGGTTGCTTTGAGAGTGAGTGACCGACTGGTGTCACACCAGCTGGGCGGGCGCCGATTGGCTGCCCGACCACCGAGTTCTAGAACCACCCCAATGCCGCCGAACCAACACGAGCGCCGCTCAAAAGCAGCACTGGTGGCCATAATGAAGGCAACAAACCATGATGTGCATGAAGAATATGCATACGATCGCTCTCCGACAAATGGAATGATCGCCACGAACATTAATGCATTGATGCTGAGGAACCAGGTGCACATGTCGGGGGGAGTGGATGCCACCGCATTGGTTTCCACAGGGAAGCGGCAGTGAGGCGGTGCGACCATCCTCGTCGCAATTTGTTGCAACAAACGTGCTCTCTCTCCGCTTTGGTGCTTTGTATTTTACACGAAAAATATTGCCTTCCAGTATAATTGACTGGGTTGGAAATCGGGTGGGTGGGTTCGACCCACTGGATCCGGCCCACCCATGCGTTTGAAAATTCAAAGCTTTGAATTCGTGGGTCAGTCCCTGTCTGGATATTCTCCTGAATCAGTAGTTCCCGTGGCCTGGCTTGGCTTGTGTTGTCATCGCCAAACGCCATCGCAAAGCCCCAGCGAGAACGCACGAACGGCACGTTCGCAGCCAACGGAGAGACGCAGATGAGCCCCATGCACGCAGTTATGGCCACGCCCACGCGGCGCACGCCTTCACCCGAGTTCTACCGCGCCTCGCGGACGCCCAGTGCGTCCACATCCCGTGTCGAGGCCGCGACCTATGCCACTCCAGTGCGTCCACATGGCAACGCCGCCAGCAACAACAACAACAACAATGGAAACAACAGCAGCGCCAACGCTGCCAGTGCCCCAGGCACGAACCAGCAGGTGAATCACGCTGTAAGTGGCCGTGCCTGTGTCTGAGGTGTTTTCGTTGGGCGCTGTGTGATGTTTGATCGATGGTGACATGTGTGGTGGCATGAACAGCAGCCGGATCGGTTCATTCCGAACCGCAGCGCCATGAGCATGGATTTCGCGCAGTGCAGTCCGCCGCAGCGACCAGCGACGGCGACGGACGACGAAGACACGCAGCTGTACAAGCGCCACCTGGCCAGTGCGCTGCTGGGCAACGAAGAAGGCGAGAACCACAAGATCCTCAAGTTCACGGCCAAGCCCGCCGTGGCCGCGCCCGAGTCCTTCCAGACGTCGCTCCATGCGCGCTTTTCGCACAACAAGATCAGTGCCGTGCCTGCCGTCGCTGCTCGTAAGCTCAACCGCTACGTGCCATCAGCACCCATCAAGGTGCTGGACGCCCCAGAGCTGATGAACGACTACTACCTCAACCTGCTGTCGTGGGGCAGCAACAACGTGCTGGCGGTGGCACTGGGCCAGTGCGTTTACCTGTGGAACGCTGACACGGGCGAGATCGACGAGCTGATGTCGCTGGAAGGCGACGAGTATATCAGCTCGGTGCAGTGGAGCGACGTCGGCGGCTCGGCCCATCTGGCCATCGGCACTAGCAACGCCACGGTGCAGCTGTGGGACGTGGAAGCCTCCAAGCAGGTGCGTTCGATGCGTGGGCACTCGTCGCGTGTCGGTGCGCTGGCCTGGAACAGCTACATCCTGTCGTCGGGATCTCGCGACTCGACCATCATCCACCACGACGTGCGCGCACGCCACCACCAGTTGGCGTCGCTGGTGAGCCACGAGCAAGAAGTGTGCGGGCTGCAGTGGTCGCCCGATGGCTCGATGCTGGCGTCGGGCGGCAACGATAACGCGTTGTGCCTGTGGCGGGCGTCATTGATCGGCAGTGGTGGTCGCACGCAGAGCCCAGCGCATCGGCTCGAGCACCACACGGCCGCTGTCAAGGCCATCGCGTGGTGTCCATGGGAGCGCAACCTGCTTGCCACTGGCGGCGGCACAGCTGATCGCTCGATCAAGTTCTGGAACGCCGCGAACGGCGCAATGCTCAACTCGGTTGACACGGGGTCGCAGGTATGTGCGTTGTTGTGGTCGACGACCGAGAAGGAGCTGCTGTCGTCGCACGGCTACTCCCAGAACGAGCTGTGCTTGTGGAAGTACCCGAGCATGACCAAGGTCAAAGAGCTCACGGGCCACACGTCGCGTGTGCTGCACTTAGCGGCGTCACCCGATGGTGCCACAGTCGTGTCTGGTGCCGCGGATGAGACGCTGCGGTTCTGGAAAGTGTTTGGCTCGAACCGCAAGGCACGGAAAACCGTGGGCGCCACGGCTGAGCTCTCAGGTTCGTCGCTGTCGAGCGTCATGAGTATCAGGTAATGTTTCCAGGGGACAACCTGCCCCACTTCCTGTCAAGCCTCGAGGAAGCACACGACCAAGGCGCCGCCTCCGAAGACGAAGCGTCCGAGGTGCTGATTCCAAGTTGGCTTTGAAGGACAACTTGTGCCTCTCGCGCGCTGTTGCTCGTCCTCGCTCCTGGCTGTTGCTGCTGTCTGTGTTTGTGTGTGTGTTTGTATGTGTATGTGTTTGTGTATGTTGTCTTGTTGCCTGTTGTTGCTAGACTCCATACATGCCGACGCAAGACCGATTCTTTCAACACATGACCGATATTCCACAACAACAACAGTAACAACAGCAAGCGAATCAGCAACAACGAGCAGAAGCCGCACAGAAGAGCACGGGCTGCGTGTACAAGAACAGCAACTGTAGAATACGACTTCATGAAGCTTGCTTTCGACTTTATCAACTGTATCTGACGAGGAAGCCTCGTGGATGGACTGCCTGGCACGAGTAGCGAAGCTGCTCGTGACGATCGCAGCTGTCTGCGCCACTCGAATGTCATCGACTCCTCTCTCTTCTTTGGGTCACGCGCGATCGGCTGAGTGAGACAGCAGGTGTCGCGTGCGATGACCAGCCACTTGTTCGGCCGCTCGAGCTGGCCAGGTTTCTTTCGAAGCCACCCATTATGAAAGAACTGCACTGCCATGGCGATACGTTGTTAATGCTTGTTATTTGCGCAGGATTGCCATCACACCAGCAAGACTTCCTTGCCCCGCAACCTGATCCCGATCAATATAGCGCCTGCTAACCATCGATCGCGGCGGTAGTGGGACGACGAGTGCTTTTTCGGGGTCGACCAAGATGCCGGTGCTGAGAAAGTGCGTCTTCAGTGTCGCTTTGCTGAAGGTGCCGTGAGGCTCAGGAACGGAGCCATGAGCCAAGGCAAAGCGATCACTTCGACGGACCTGACGCGCCATGCCGAGCTAGTGGTGATGGACTACCTGCGCAGCTGGAAGTGCTCCAAGGCGTTGGATCTGTTCATGTCGAAGACTTCGTCCAAGGTCGGCGCTCTGCCGTCTACGACCGCCAGCGACCTTTTTGCCGAGGACTTGGAGAAGAAGCGCCGAGCAGATGGTCACGTCAGCGTTCTTGAGCACATGATCCGCAGCAGCAGCGAAGCGAGTTTAACGCGTACAGCGGCAAGCGATCAAAGGAAGAACGCCTCGGCCTCCAGTGGTCGAGTGCGACGTCGCACCAGTGTCGACAAGGACGGTGACGTTGTGTGGAGCAAGGAGGAAGTGAGCCTGCTCAAGAAGGCGATCAAGAAAACCAGCGATATCGCTGACAAGAACGAGCGCTGGAAGCAAATCGCGGTGTTGGTGGGCAATGACAAGACAAAGAAGCACTGTTACGTCAAGTACAAGGAGCTCAAGGAAGAGAAGAGCTCCAAGGGGGCCAGTCGTGAGCAAGTGCATCCCACGCCTGTGCCAGTTGACTCAAAGGCACCAGCACCAGTGCAGCCAACGCCAACAGTTGTATCAGCGCCAGCGTCAACGCAGCCAATCGTCCAGGCACCTGTCATGAGCACGGTGGTAACGGTGCCTGAGGTGACACAAATGAGAAAAGTCGAACCAGCGGTGAGCAAGGCTTCTGTTGAGTTAACGATGGAAGATTGTGAGGATTTCGATGCTGTTGGGCCCGCCATTTCACGCACGAATCCAAGTGCGGTGAGCGAAAAGAGCGCAGTTCATCAAGCTTCTCTTTCGTCGTCGTCGTCTTCGAATGAAGAAGGTCGTGTGCCGACTCCCGATGAAATTGAAGCTCTTCGGCGCCTGATGTTTCCAGACGACAAGTTCCAGTTCAGCAGCCACTGGGATGAACAGGTAAATCCTAACGCCTCGTCTGGCAGGCAAGGTATCGGTGTAACAGGTGGTGGACTGCAGGGATTCTTGTTCTCCGACGTTGAAGGACTGCGATACGGGCTGGTCCAGCATGAGGGCGGTCCTTGCGGGGTTCTGGCTGTCGTGCAAGCGTACTTGATTCGCTTCTTACTGGGCGACGGCAAGGCCGCAGAACACGTCGAGTGGCAGAATGTAAGCATTGTTGGTGCATTTGCTTTCAAAGATAATGTATTCACGTGGCGTGATTCAGCCGGACACTCCAGAACAGCAGCGCGCCTTGGTATCAGCACTCGCGCACATCATATGGCAAGCAGCTGGGCGCCAGTCCAAGTGTACGATTGTGCTCAACAATGAGAAGCTAAGAGCTGGCGCGCGTGGCAAGCGCAAGTTCATGGAAGGTGTGCTGCTGCACACTGTGACGTCACCACAAGCCACCGAAGCATTGTTCAAGCGGTATTGGCATCAGTTCAGCGCCCCACGTGGCAATGGACTAGTTCTGTTTGTCTTGTCGGTGGTCTTGTCGAAAGGTGTGGAGGCGATCAAGGCCGAGATGGACGAAGTCGAAGGCTTTGACGGTGGCGGTGGTGGTAAATTGATCGGCGGCCACGACTACTGCACGCAAGAGATGGTCAATTTGCTGCTAATTGGCCTCGCGTGCAGCAACGTCTTTAACGGTCGGCAACTGCTGGAGGGCGCAAGCGAAGATGACCCCAAGGCTGTCGTTCTCAAGGGCATTCCATCACAGGGTGCGGTCGGGTTCCTCTCACTCTTTGAGGCCTACGAGTATCTGGTTGTAGGCTCGTTCCTCAAGTCGCCCAAGTACAACGTCTGGGTTGTATGCAGTGAATCGCACTACTCGGTCCTGTTCACTGAGCCAACGTTGCTGCAAGACGGCAAGGTCGACGACCGCCACAGCATCGATCTGTTCTACTACGACGGTCTCGCCAACCAGGACGAAGTAATTCGACTCAGTGTTGATGCCTTCGCGCTCGAGGAGAAGGTCAAGCCGAAGCACGACGACCTCATCCCACCACTCAACCTTGTAATTCAGACCAAGTGGCCACTTGCGGCCATCGACTGGAATGGTGTCGAGCCATGGCTTTGATTATTCGAGTTCGGACTGTTCCGCTGTTGGGTTCCTCTGGTCGTCACCTTTTCCAAGCGACTTGAGCATGCACAAGGGATGCCCGTCATGTCTCGATATCTCCATATCGAGGCGCGTGCGACCATCGGAGTCGGATGAACAGACTAATGCAACAGAGGATACAATGAGACCTAGCGATGAAAGCCATGTAAGCAGGCAGAGAATGCAGAGAAGAAAGGCACACATGTGGTAGGAAAATGCAAGTGCAGTTTGCAGGCTCGATGAGCACTATCAGCGAAACCGCGCACGAGCGCGGTCGAATACGGCAACAATGGATATTATATGTACGTGGCTAACTGAGCCTGCACACTTGCCACTGGCGCGTGGACTGTGGTCGCCCATGTTCCATGAAGTCCATCCCGCGAACAGGCGGCGGATTATAGAGACTGCTGGGTGCGAACGATCTGATTGAGCTGATTTTCCACCAATGAGAGTGCGTTTCCTGGTCTTTTCCGCCAATCGGCGCGCCAGTCGAATCCGCAAAGATCGGGTGCGCCTGGATCTTAGTCCTCGAGTCGCCGCGAATGCGTTTTCTCGCTCGTTCTCTCTTTTCTAGTGGACCTTCCCTTCGTTCTTTCATCTCTGCGTTGATGCATAGCCTTTCACAATTCGCGCAGAGGCGGGTGGCGGCCTAAAGCACCAACACGAACGAAATCCAATGCCGTACGACCCTTTTTGCTAGCCCTGAAATAATGTCTCGGGCCTGGCTGCAACTACTAGCGTAGAAAAAGAGGCTGGAAGAGCGAGAGCGAGAAGGGTGCTGCGCGTCAAACTGGATGCTCGATGCCCTGCCATCGCCAGGCTCATCGCTGAAGCGCCGCTTCGACGCATCCCTGCTTTTCAACGTTGTTGGGCGCTTGATCTTCTATGGCTGCGAATCCGTTGCGCGAGTTTCTTTCGCTTGCGACGTGGTCTCTCGATTGCCTGATGCGACGTCGTTTCACTCAGCCACTAGTGCTGCCATCCATCCACACCTTGCCGTGGCGTCCCACGCGACATATTTCATTCTCTGCCAAAGGCGCACAGACGCCGGCAGCTGCTTCCTGCGCTGCGCTGCTTCACGTCGCCTTCGCGGCAGCAATCTCATCCTTCAGCGCAACGTTCCATCGTTTAAAGGTGTGGACCAAGCCACGTGAGGTGTCGATCTTGCGCCCAGCAAACCTTGAAGCGCTCAGTCCATCTTCGGTGACCAGACCGTCCCCATCCACTTTGCGATCCCCTTCACGGCCGTCGTCGTCGCATCCGTCTGTGTGTGTGCACTCGCTCGTTCTGCCCCTTTGGCGCCTGCGCGCCTGCTCATTCATCGTCCAAGACCGACGTCGGTCTTGGCATTCGTGCAGTGGTGTCGTGCCAAAGAAGCCATGGCGATGGCCATGTCCGACACACGCGCGCTGAGCGGCAAAATGATCTACCCGGAGGATGCCGAGGGCCGGATGCGCCTGAACGACTACTTCGAGAAGCAGAACCGTGGGTTGCTCATTGCACTGGGCATTGGCTACGGCATGTTGGCGGTGCTGTCGGCCAGCATGGTAGTATATATGCGGTACAACCAGAACGAAGCCTTCCGCGGTGATGCGAGTGCGGCGCGCAAGATCATTTTGCCGGCGTTCCGTCCACTGCTGCTGTTGTTGGCCGTCTTCTCACTCCTCTTCACAGTCTACTTCATCGTCAAGCTCTCCATCAAGTCCGCTCCGACCGCGATCACCAAACTCGAGACAGAGGTGTACTACGCCGGCCGGATGTTCGTCATGGTCGTCGTCATCGTGCTCATGTTCCAGAAGAGCTTGTCGCCTCCAGCGTTGCGACGTGCATCGGTCATCTCGCTAGTGTTGTCCGCGTACACGGTCCCGTTGGTCTGGTACACCTCCAGGCACTGCTCCCGCACGGTGATCTATTGGTCCACGGCACTGGCACGACTCGTGCAAGTCATCCTCTTCGTGTGGGTGTTCATCAACCCACCAGCGCGCGCCAGTAAGCGATCGCTACGCGAGTACTGCCTCTTCATGTTCATCTACTACGCAGGGCTGTACACGTATGGGGACTTGTTCTTCCGCGACTACGTCGACCTGGGCTTCATCGTGACGTTCTGTACCATCATTTGGGGCTCGTTGTGTCCGTTGGTCATCTGGCGAGTTCTGAAGGCAGACACGGAGCACTGGCGTGGTCTTGGACGGCGAGCTGTGGCGCTTCAGAGCTTGTTCCGCCAGAAGAATAACGTGCACGAGCGGATCTCGTCCAGAGGACTGCACGTGTTGATCGAAATGCACCGCAAGTACATCATCGACTTTGCGTACTTGGAACTCAAGCAACGCATCGGTGTGGGTGCCAGCGCCGTGGTGTTCAATGGTATTCTCAACTCCAAGATTGCCGTAGCTGTTAAAGTGTACACGCCCAACGAACTCACCGACGACACAGTGGCCGAGTTCTCGCATGAAGCCGCATTGTGTGGTGCCCTCAATCACCCAAACGTGGTCAAGTTCTATGGCATGTGCGTGTGCCCACCGACCATTTGTTTGGTCTCGGAATTGTGCCAAGGCAGTCTGGACGACGTCACCCGTGCGTTGGCACGACGGACCCACGACATTCGTCGCCAGCAATTCGCTATCAACCTCAATTATATGATTGACGCCGCCCGCGCGGTCGCCTACCTGCACAGCTTCTCGCCAGCATTTCTGCACCGCGATATCAAGCCTGCCAACTTTTTGGTCGATGCCCACTGCGTCGTCAAGCTCACTGACTTCGGCGAATCCCGGAGTTTGCCTCGGCATCAACAACAGCAGCAGCAGCACTCTCCACGCTCTGAAACACAGCAAAACAGTGGCTCCACAGCCGTGATGCGAAGCTCCGCGACTGATCTCTGGTCAGCACTTCAAACACCAGCACTTGGTTCGGAGCAACACCGCAACGCCATGACCGTGCGCGGCACCGCCGATTATATGGCACCGGAGATTATCCAGGGCAAGGCGGGGACTGCCATGTACGGCGAAGCAGCCGACATCTTCAGTTTGTCGATCACGCTCTGGGACATCATGCATCCACTTGAGGAGAAATACCCGGAGACGAATAACAACCACCTCAGGATCTTCGATGCCGTGCTCAATAGCAGGCGGCCCCAGTTCGGGCTGTCTGACCATCCGACAATCCAGCATCTTCTTACAGAAGGCTGGGACCCACGTCCTGAACGTCGGCCGTCGGCCCAATTCTTCGTCTCGACGCTGGAACGGCTCAAGCAGGAAGTGCTCGGCAGCATGGCCGTGGTGCTGAACGAATCCATCGAGAAGAAAAGGACGTACAACACGCGTACCAAAAATCGTGACGAGTGCGCCTTCAGTGGCCAGATGCTGGTACAGCGCCTGCTTGAGAACGACTTCGTTTGTTCCGCTGAAGAAGCGACTCGCATGGGCAATGCGCTGATGAGCGCTGGTCTGATGCACCACCATAGACACGTGCTACCGTTCGATAACTCGGCTGAGCTCTACCGGTTCGACGACTACGTCTTGGATGCCCACGCCCAGCCGCATCTGCCTCCACCGCCACCTCTGCATCATCGCGGAACAGCATGTTCGTCGCTGTCGTATCCAAGCAGCGACAACGTCAGCGTCGGCAGCAATACGCAGCAAATGCCTGAGCTAGTGCGTGTGTTCCGACCGCACACCAGCAATAGTTCCCATGGCAGCTCGACCACGCCGGCACCATGCGACGAACAGCGCTCGTCCACGTCGTCAGCGTCCGCTGGTCCCGCAACTAAGTCACCGCCGCCGATGCTCGAACATCCAGCTTGCTTGTGCCGCAAACTTGGCAAGGGCATGCGGCCCGCTGGAAGCAAGAAGCGACGCTTCCACCGCGCCAAGAAGTGGCAGCCGTTGACTGAAGGCGCCGTGCTAACAGAGAAGCTGCTGACCAACGAGTTTGGGAACACTGGCGACAGCGCGTTCGATGACTTTTTCGACACACCGAGCACGTGCACCCGCACCCGCACAATCGCAGAGGAACATGTGCTAGACGCGCCCATCATGTCGCACCCTGACAGCGACTACGAGGACGACGATGGCAACCACGGAGACGAAGATGCTGTCGACCACTCGTACATGCATGACACCAAGCACGCTCCGGCGCGTGGGGTGGACCGGTCTCCCCATGCAACGGTCCTTCAGGGCGGCACGAGCTCGAAATTGCTGTCCCAGCCTCTCCCCTAGCGCGCCGGTCGTAGCCAGCTTTTGTGCGTTGAGTACGAGAAGACGAGGATGCGTGGGGGACTGGCGTCTTGTTATGAATTTATGTGCTTCTGTGTGATCGTGAGCTAGTTAGCTATGCAGGTGTCCAAAGATATTTGTAATTGTGTCATTTAACCTTCCAACTTCTCCATCTCCCTCCTACGTAAGCATCATGGTCTGGATGTCTGCGGGGCGCTCTCGTCTGCTCCGAGCATATCTGCAACCACGAGAACGGTTTGGCATCCTACGCCTCGTTTTCTCGGAGAACGACGTTCTCCGTGGCTTACGCAGTGATGCGCCAACAGCCCTTGCTCGCTTGAGCTTCAACGACTCGCAAAAAAGAAAAGGTTGTCAGTGCGTCAATATAATGGAGCCATCGCGGGTGGTACGGCAATGCCGGGCCCGCGGCACCGGTGCCTGCGTCGACGGACAGATGCGGCAGCGTCTGGTCAGCGCCGAGGCCAGCAAAGAACACTCGCGCATTATTTGGTGGTGCGGTTTGATGCCACAATGACCAGCTGAACAAACGGGTGGCTCACTACGTACTTGCACTGCGTGCGAGGATCGTACTGCGAGCTCAAGCGCGCGAGGCGTTAGCCATATCACACGAAGAAGGTGCGCGGAGCTCGAAGCCCTGCACCACATGCGACTGTGAGCAAGAGCGCCCAGTCGAGTCCGAGATCGAGCAACAGCGCGACTGCGGTTTCGTTGCTACAGTGATGTGGCGTCTGAAACGCCGATTCCTCGCCCTTCTTCTGATCGCAGCTGCTGGCTCTGACCGCTCCAGCGACCGCGCAATGACAGCCAGCTCTCCATCTCTTGTTCAGCCTCACACACAGATCGGCGCTGAGCCGCACGCACCTGAAGTGGTGGTGTCGCTGCCGTCGGTGCTTCCGGCTCTAGGGAAGATCCAACGCGGCTCGCCGCAGCCAGGCGAGAGAGCACCAAGGCGATAATGATGGAAGACGTGGTCAATGCCACGGTGACACCGATCGTGACGACGTTGTCACCAGCCGCATCAGCCAAGGCAGCCAAGCTTATATCGTTGAGGTCGTACCTGCACCATAGCTACATCGTGCTGCAGTTATTCCTGTTGCTGGGCTACGGTATCATGTGCTCGCTGTGTTGCCTGCTGATCGGCTACCTTCGGTACAACCGGAACGTGGCTTTCCGTGGTGACGCAGTAGCTGCTCGGAAGATCATCCTGCCTGCGTTTGAGCCGTTGCTGTGGATTCTGGGGGGTGCCACGGGCATGTACACGATCTTCTTCGCCACGGCGCTGTCGCTGAACTTGTACGAGAACGGCGTGCCCAAGGTTGCGACCGAGTTCTTCTACTCGGGTCGTCAATTTGTGTTCCTGAGCGTCATTGTGTTCATGCTCCAGTCTAGTGTGTCGATCCCGGCGTTGCGTCGGACTGTGTTCATCACGTTCCTGCTCTCGACATACACGATCCCGATCATCTGGTTGGCGGAGCAGTATTGGCTGGAAAATTTTTACTACGCGCTCCAATTCTCGCGTGCACCGATGCTTCTGCTGTACACGTACGTGTTCATCCGTCCACCCAGCCGTGCCAGTAAACGCACGTTGAGGGAGTTCTGCGTCTTTGCCTACATCTATTACGCCGGGTTGTTTGCCTACAACGAGTTGTTCCGCGAAACCCACTACGTCTCGGGCTTCAACCTGACGTTCTTCAACCTGTTGTGGGGCGCCATGTGTCCGTTGGTGATCTGGCGAGTCCTAAAGGCCGATACCGAATACTGGCGTGGCATGGGCCAGCGCGCTGTGGCGCTCCAGAGTTTGTTCCGTCAGAAGAACAACATCAATGAACGCATTTCGTCCCAGGGCCTGCACGTCCTCATTGAGATGCACCGAAAGTACATCATCGACTTTGCGTACTTGGAGCTCAAGCAAAGAATTGGCGTCGGTGCTAGCGCCGTCGTGTTCAATGGCATCCTCAACTCCAAGATCGCTGTGGCCGTCAAAGTGTACACACCGAGCGACTTCACGGAAGAGATCGTGGCCGAGTTCTCTCATGAGGCAGCCTTGTGCGGCGCACTGAATCACCCAAATGTCGTCAAGTTTCACGGCATGTGCGTGTGTCCACCAACTATTTGCCTCGTCTCGGAGCTGTGTCAGGGCAGCCTGGACGATGTCATGTGCGCGCTTGCGAGACGGGAACCGAACGAGCACCGAAAGCAGTTCCTCATCAGCCTTGGCTACATGATCGATGCTGCGCGTGCGGTGGCCTACATTCACAGTTTCTCGCCGGCATTCTTGCACAGAGACATCAAGCCCGAAAACTTTCTCGTCGACGCCGTCAACACCGTCAAACTGACCGATTTCGGTGAGTCCAGAAGTCTGCCACGTGCGATGGCTTGTAATGCCGTGCAACTGACGACGCCGGATGGTGCCAGTCTTCAGCAGCGCGACGTCTACGGCGCTGGTCCATCGGTAGCAGCACCGCCTATGAGCCATCGCATGACTGTGCGCGGTACGGTCGACTACATGGCGCCAGAACTCATCAACGGCAAGGCCGGCGTAGCCACGTACGGTGAAGCTGCCGACGTGTACTCGCTAGCCATGACCATGTGGGACATCCTCAATCCCGGTCGAGACAAATATCCGACGCTCAAGAACAACCACCTCCAAGTGTTTGAGCACGTCGTACAGGGCCATCGCCCTGAGCTACCCGAAAGCGTGCATCCAAGCCTACGTGTCGTAATTGAAAATGCGTGGCAGGCCGATGCCCGGATGCGGCCGTCAGCGATGAACATCGTGAGCATTCTCGAGAGCATCCAGGAGGAAGTGTACGCGTCATTCGCGGCCGTGCTCATGCAAGAACTCGATGCAGCAGCCAACATGAACAAGTACGGCGTAGCTGTGGAACACACGTTCTCAGGTGAGCACTTTGTCGAACGCCTCGAGGCGATGGAATACGTGAGCTCGGTGGGCGAGGCCGTGAGGTTGGGCAACGGCATGATGGACGCTGGCCTCGTGCACCACCTCAAGCACGCGCGGCCGTTCGAGGACACGGACGCGATCTACTTCTTCGATGAAGACAACATCAATTTATGTCAGCCACTACAAAGCCATCAGCCCGGTGGCATTATGTTGCTGCCCAAGTACGGCGATGACGACGCGACTGAGACCCAGACAGCGACGACACGGCGGTCCCGCCGTTCCCAAGTCACCACAGCAGATTTTAATCGCACTGCTAATGGCGGTGCCAAGTCCGAGCAGGGCTTGTATGAAAACGGTGTGTGTGCATGCCGCAAGTACGGCCAGCGCCTGGAGCACGTCAAGGCACCACGCCGGCGGTTCCGACGTAATAAGTTCAAGACCATCTCTGAGGATAATGTGCTCACGACCAAGCTGCTAGCCGAGGAACTGCAGCAGCAAGAGTTTGATGACTTTGACGCAGTCAACATCACCGTCGCGGCCTGAGCTGTCGACAGACTGCCAGGGACTCCCCGAGGGACTCCCTCGGGCCTCGGAGGGAGGTTGGTCGTCACGAAGGGAATGGCAGGTTGATCAACTAGAACTGACTGATTCGGTGCCACTGCATCTGGGCCAGCCAGGCAGTCCGCAATTTGCAGCTTGTGCGAGCGTGTGTGTGTTCGTGTCGTGTGCATGGGTGTACGAGATGTGTGCGAAGAATATGAGAAGCGCTGAGTGGATATTAAATATAATTTTTGCGTGGCTCACATTTCTGCCGTCGCATGTGTGCCGCTTGGCTGGGAGGCAACACCGTGATCCAAGCCATGCTCTTGAGAATCCACCCATGGTCAGCGCCTGGCCTTGCGTGTGTCGGACGACGAATCTTGCGTTCTCGCAGTGGTGATTGATCCATCCGATCAGCGCCGCCAGCTGTTGAAGACCGGGTGGATTGAGCAGCTGGATCCGTTCTTGATCGCTCATGCTCATGCGAACAAGGGGACGAGGACGAGCAAAAGGCGCATCGCAGCTCCGATCCCCAGCGACAGCAGCAAGCCAGTGCCAGCTGGCACCGGCCAAAGTCCCACGCTGCACTGTTCTTGCTGCGGCGCCCGCTGCTTCCGCGCAACCTCACACAGAACGCCCGAAGCTGAATCATGAGGCGCAGATGCATTCCCCAGTACCATTCATTGGACATGCGCATGCCCACGACGTCATCATTGCAACGACGCTCGATTAGTGTATTGCATGTGGCGTGTTTGTCATATAAATTGGTTTATCAATGGAGACGGATGGCCCGTGTCATCATCGCTTGTGCACCCATCCGTCAGCGATTAAGGTGGCGCACATCAATTCCGGGTCGTAGGAGCATGGAGCCAGGCCATATCATTCGGTTCGCGCGGGGTCGTACCCTGAACCCTGGCTTCACCCGCAAACGACTCGAACGTTTTGATTGGTGCAGAGAGAAGAGAGGGGTAGGGCGGAATCCCTCGCTGAGGGAGTGTGTGTCACTGCGCGGTTGGGGACATGGGCTGCGTTCCCACTGAGTCCTACTCCTATACAAACCGCAAGTGAGTTGCCGGTCCTGAGGGGACCAGGCCGGGCGAGGGAGAAATTCAAGCGTTTGGCTCGGGGGAACCAGTCCGCCGAAGGAACGGAGGAAGCAGCGAGGAATCACGCACGGACGCGCGCACGGCAATTCGTCGGGCGATCGATCGAGACAACCACAACACCACACGGCGCATCGACGCATCGACGCATCAAACAAGCAAGCTATCGAGCTCTCCGAGTGTGAGCGAGAGGGCGGTGCTTGAGTGGCAGCAACCAACAAATAACAAGGACAAACACAGCAACCAACCGCGAGACGGCAGTGGTCAACGCAGCACGTGAGCGCCAAGCAGCCATCATGCTGCAGACAGCGCCTGCTCCCGCGGCGATGCCGCTGCCGAATTTGGATGAAATGGACACGCTGGACGAACATATTGACGCCTTTGAGGCCGCTGGATCGAACTTGATCAATCGTAAGTCGTGAGTGAGGGAGGAGGAGAGAGGGAGGTTCAGGACAAGGTGCTGATGGTGACAATGGTGTGTGTGTATGTATGTGAAGAGCTTATCATGGCGCAGCCTACGGGCAATCTGAACGACACGCCGATGAGCGGCTACACGTCGGAGGAATCGGACTACTCGTCGGTCCCAGTCACGCCATCCACGGACGAGCAATTGTACAAGGACATGTCGTTCCTGCAGCGCGCCGACACGGGCGAGCTGGAAGACGTCCTCGCCGACTACACGCCTGAAGAGCTCATCGACGCCAATGCGCAGGGCCTCACGAGCCAGCAACAGCAACTGCAGCAGCCGCAACAACACCAACAGCAACAGTTTTCAGGCAAGCTGATCAAAGGCAAAGTGAGTGGTTGCATGCATTCTTACATCTACGTTGCTTGTGCGTTGCCCGGAGCGAGCGAGCGTGGGCACTCTCGCGCATTGCATGAGGTAGAGCGAAGCGGCGCGATTGGGGCTAACTTGAACTTTTGGCATCGTGTCCATGACCGTTAGACATCCAAGTTTCGGGGTGTGACACAAACGAGCAAGACGTCATGGGGCGCCAAGTACAGCGCCAAGCGCATCACGAACACGTGCAAGACGCCAGAGGAAGCTGCTCGTGCGTACGACGAGTATTTGAAGATGCACTACCCGCAGAAGTATGGCAAGTTTGCCAACTTCTGCGATAAGTGCGGCAAGTTTGTCAACCCGCTCGGCCTCCCGGAGTTCCAAAGCGAATGCGAATGCGGCGGGGGCTGCTCGTCGCCGCACACGGATAGCGAGGGCATGTCGCCCAACCCGGCGGATGACGACGAAGTATTGGAGTCACGTGCTAGCAATCTCTCGGTTGGCTCGTTGAAGTTCAGCTTCTCGGATGAAACGGAGCAGTTCTTTGAAGAATCCTTCCACTTGGTGGCGAAAATGTCGGAGGATTTCCATGGCAACGGTGAACAGCCTCAACTTCAGAAGAAGGACAGCTTGCCGATGAATGTAATCAGCTCGGCCGTTGAGTCCTTGGCCAACGATTCCAACTTTGACAACTTGGTGAAAGAGTTTGGCCGCTCCTCTTCTAACACTTCTCTCGGCAAGAACGGCTCGTTCCGCCGTGCCAACTCGAACAACAAGGTGGCACCCAACTCGGTAGCCCCGACGTCTGGATCGAGCTTTGCTGATTTCAGTGTCGAGGAGCTGGAGGAGTTGACGGACTGCCTCGTGGATCCAAACAGCGCCCCTCCAAGCGGAATGGTCTTCAAGCAAGAACCAAATGGTCAATATCAGAATACGTTCAAGAAGACGCACAGTCTCGAACCTGAACTCAACGACTACCCGAGCGCGTCCCAGAAGATGCACAGCCTTGATTATGAGGATGGCATGAAGAGCGACGCAACAATGGAGCAAATGGACGTGGATGCCATTGCCGCGATGGTGCAGCAGCCGCCACAAGGGATGACACAGCAGCAATATCCGGCTCAGATCAACATCCAAACGCCTTTCCTTGAGAAGTACTGGCGAAACGATCGCAAGAACATCCAGTGCTTCCCTTACTGCCCTGAGCATGGTGATTACTACCGGGTTCGCATCGACAACCTCCAGCACCGCGCCAAGGGTGTGTGCCGTGCGGCTGTTAAGGCCCAAGTCATCGTTCCAACAACAGAGCCTTTGCTCCAAGGTGGCTTCTCGCTCTTGGCCAGATGCAACAGCAACTTCTCGCGGAACATCACGCTGACGTCGCAGCAAGTGCTGTCTCTTGCGGAAATGAAGTCGCTGCAGATGGTTAGTGCCGTCGGTGTCATCGACAAGTACAGCCCAACGCCGGATGGGATGGGTGTCCAGTTTGAGGTCACCTTCTACCCTGATGTGTGGAAGTTCGAGTTCGATTTGCCAAAGAAGCGTCGTCACAACGCCAATGGCGCAGCTACTGAAGATAGCGATGCTCTCGGCGCCGAGTTTTTGTATTTCTTCGAGATCGACATGTTCTACTCGACGGACAAGACAGTGTTCCAGCGCCTTGGCCATGTCGAGTCGAGCAATTTTCAGATTGGTAACACCAGAACGTTGCTGCGACAGCGCAATAAGATGATTGAAGAGGGAGGTGCTTGTGACGACGTTGTGTTCCAAGATGGCAATGCCCCTGAAAAGAAGAAGGTTCGCGTGGCGCAGGGCATGCACGCCATGGTTTCCATGGATAGTGAAAGTGACCTCACCAACGAGCAGTCCGGCCACCGCGGTCACCCTTACATCACTGGCAAGGGTATTTCGTCGAAGGATGTCAAGAATTTGGATCAGAACGGCCCAGTTGATGTTGACTACCTGTGCCGCTTCACTTCGCGTGATGACGAATTCAACAAAGATCCTAGCCTTCAGTCTAAGGGCCTTGAATGGCCAGCAGAGGATGCGATGGAGTCGTCAGCCTACAACCCATACGTCAGTCCAAAGCGCTCCGGTGAGCACCCATTGCTGGAAGGTGAAGATGGCACGAAGTATGCGCTGTCGACTGCAATCAGCCAAGGCAAGACCGGGTCGAAGGTGCGACCTGATGAAGGAGTGGCGGTCATCCCAGATGACACGGCGGCCCCTAGCGCGTCGCACAGTATGTCGAAGCTGCTCGTCTACTCTTTCGTCTGCTTGCCGCTGTCGGTAGTTCTTGTTCCACTTGGCATCTTGCTGTTTGTGCCATTCTTGTTCATTCCACCAGTGGCGACAAGTGTGGTTCGCCTCCTGGATGCTCTGTCAGATATGGAGCTGCGAAACGCCAACGGCACGTGCATCGCCACTGACACGCGCTACGAGCTCAAGCATCTGGAAATGGACGCGCCTTCTACCTGCAGCTATCACAGCAATGGGGCGACGTGGTCACGTTTCGTTTATTTCTGTGGTGGCAAGCTCATTGTCTCGGCTGTGGTTTTCATTCCTGCACTGGTGCTGACGCTCTTGGGCGTTGTGCTCTTCCCGATCCGACCACTCTCGACCGCGTTGATGCGAGGTGCCAGCAGCTGCGTCGTGGTGTCCCGAGAGTACACGCGCTCGACCGTGGGCAAGCCAGCCAAGTTGTCGATGACTCAAGACGAGTGGATGGTCTAATCGCGGTGAACGCCACCCGTGAGAGAACCTTCGCCCCGTTTGTTAGTGTTTTCTGCTATTTTGTAATTTAATATGCCTTGAGCTGCATGCCCCGCTTTGCTTCGCGTTGCCGACATGGAAACACGTTTGCGGATTCACACGACTCTTCCATTCAACAACCGATGGGAGGATCATACGTCACACTATCTGGATGACACAAGGATTGATGCGTGAAAGTTGCCTCCCTGGCGCCACATGCACTGGTTACTCGCGGAAATCCTCGCCCAGCGCGACCTTGTTGAACTCGTCCGCGAAATCATCTATCGACATGTTGGTGGTCGCCTTCGAGCCTTCGTCTTCGTCGTCGAAAACCCACGTTGTACCGGGCACGTACTTGGATGTTTCCGATGATTCGCCGATGCCTGGAGGCAGCTTCATGCCCTTGGCATACAACGGTCCAGATCTGGGCAAAGCATGTGGAAACGTTAGCGCCGCCAACAGTGCCCGCTTCTCCCACCAAGGTCGCCCAGGTGCTTACCCAGGAAGCGCATCAGCAATGCCGGCCGTCATGGAGCTCTCGCCGATATCTTCGACCTTAGACAACAGGTGCTGTGCGATGTAAGCCGTGTCATTCGCTTTCTTGAAAAAGCTGTGCTTCAACAATGTGGCAGTTCCTGGTCTGCACTCATCCCACCCATCATGGTCTGTCACTTCAAGCCATCACTCATCTGCATTCCAAGGCACACGCACCGCTTCGAAGGCTCCTTTTGCAAGCACATCTTGATCACGTCCTTAAAGTGGCGACTGAAGTGGTTGCTAGAGCCGTCATCCTGTACAAGCAGGAAGATCAGTAATGCGACGATAGGAAGAGGAAAGAATGCTCGTACGTCGTAGGAGCGCAAAGAAGGAGGGTCTTCTTGCAGTGTCAGCAGCAACACCTATCGCAAGGAAGCATTAGAATGTGAGATCTTGCCCATCCAGTATCTACCAAGCATTCCGCGATACCTTCATTGGCTGAAACTTCGCGTAAGGCGCGTATCCCTTTGCCAGCTCCAGAGCCGTGATACCCAGCGACCAGATATCAGCTTTGTAGTCATAGCCGCGCACTTGCTCCATCACTTCCGGTGCCATCCAACACGGCGTACCCACAAACGTTTGCCGGTTCTTTCGACGGTCGCCACCTTCCATCATCCATCCCGACACACCGAAGTCTGCAATAACGACGTGGCCTTCCCCGTCCATCAAGATGTTGCCCGCCTTGATGTCTCTGAGAAACCACATTTCGGTGTTAATGACACTGCTTCGGTGCTCGCGTGCATTCTTGAGCGCTGGCACTGGAGCTCACCGGTGGATTTGGCCATTTTCGTGGAAATACTGCAGACCCTTCAGTGTCTCGTTCAACACAACGGCGACAAACTCTTCCTGCAAGAAATCAAATCGTCAGTACACCGTCACCACCACCAGCAAAATCCGCCATAACAGCTCATCGTACCTTCAAGCCTTCGCCTAAGCCCTTCTTCTTCAGCAGGTTCATGACGTGCAAGCAGGAACCCTTGTTCATCAGCTGTGTCACCAGCCACAGCTGATCCTTGTGAACGAAACTGCGTCGCCATCAAACAGCCATTGACATGAGCACCGACTGTGATCCCAGCCACCAACGGTCTCATGTAGTAAATATACCTGCAGTAGCACTTGAGCACGTTCGGGTGGTTGGTCATCTTCATCGTTTGAACCTCCGCCTGCGCCAGATCGCAGTGAGCCTCCACCACTCTATCACCATTTCTCTATTCCTATTCCCATAGCACGTACGCGGATGTCTTCAAAACTGGTGGTGATCTTTTCCAGATCCATGATCTTGATGGCCACATGCGCCTTCTTTGGGATGCAGTAAGCCTTCCACACTTTGGCGAAGGCGCCCTACGCGGTCGTAGCAGGCATCCCGCTCGTGTTATTCCCTGTCGATCGCAGCAATCATACAGACGCGGCGGCTACGCACCTGACCGATCTGCTCAATGACCTGGTACTCGCTCGCGACTGTAGGCCATTCTTCCGCCATCGTTGTTGTTCACGGCGAGCACACCCGTCAAACCTGCCGGCAACCAGTATGAGTGCACTGACACACACATAACAGGCACAGCGCAGCGGGCTGGCGGCATTAGCCGCGCCCGACGGCCGCGTCCGCCGCGCCGGCGCCGGCGCTCGCGCTGCGTCCGACTCACCTTGCGCGTGGAATCGAAGCTCGCTCCGCATCAGCAACTTCACGTGCCTGGCAGACTTGCGTTGCAGCAGTTATGTTGCTGGCCGCTGCTTACGTTGCAGGAGGCGTTCCAATTGTTGCGCAACCGCACCAGCACGAACAGTGGGCCCTTCGAATAGTGTCGCACACCCACCGAACCCACTCGATAAAATACGTTAGACAGCTGCAAGGTCTGGCGATCCTGTTCAGTGCTGGGCATTAGGATGCATGGCAAGAAGATGCACGTGATATCCGTGGTTGCATCTACCAGAATCAACTCAGCTTCGGTTTCCTTGGAGCGCGAGCACGCTGCGACAGTAACAGCTCAGAAGATCCAATATTGGATCAAATATTCTTTTAATTCTCCCTCTGTTTAACCTTCCAAAGTCCCAATACCGAGGGATATTGGGTTCAATAAAGCCCGACCAAGGGGCACTCCGAGCGACGACGAGAACGCCGACACCAAACACCCACCGACCACGCCACGAGAACGGGACGTGGAGCGCCGACCATGCAGTCGCCCTCCGCTGTGCGCATGCGCGTGGTGCTGGGGAACCAGCGCAACCTGCCGCTGCTGCTCGTGGGCTGCGTCGTGACGCTGCTGCTCATTGTCATCGCGCTCGACCGCTCGCCGCCCGAGCAGAAGTACGACACGTTGACGACGGACGAAGTTACCGACTACAGCGACGAAGCGCTGGACAAGTACTTCAACGGCAAATGCAAGATCAAGAACTTCGAGTCGCTGCGCCGCATGTCCATCGTGTACACGTGGGTGAACGGCAGCCTGCCGTGCTACCGCCAGCAGCGCGAGGAGCACGGCGGCAAGCACGCCGTGGGCGGCTCCCGCGACCGCGAGATCGGCGAACTCAAGTACTCGATCCGCTCGCTCAAAAAGTACATGCCGTGGCACACGGTGCGTCTCTGATTGTATTGATATCTCTGTGTGGCTCCCCCTCGGACTGACGTGAATTGCTGGTTTTGTGCGGGTTTGTTGATGTTGTGTGGTGCAGGGTCTGATCTACATTGTGAGTCCTGGCCACATTCCGAACTGGCTGGATATGAACAACCCTCGCATCAAGGTGATCAACCAGGACGATCTGTTTCCGGAGTACGCCAAGCAGTTCCTGCCGACGTTCAACACGCACGTGCTGGAGCAGTTTTTGTACCTCATCCCGGGGCTCTCGGACATCTACATGCAGATCAACGACGACTACATCTTTACGGCGCCGATCGACCCACAGGAGTTCTTCACGTGCGATGGCGGCATTCGTTTGCTGCACGAGAGCGGCATGATCTCGCACACGCCACCGACACCAAAGAAGGGCATTTGGATCTCGTCGGTGCTCCACACGCAGCAGGAAATGGACCTGCGGTGGGGCCAGAAGGACCGCTACTTCATCAAGCACGCACCGTTCGTGTACAGCCGGCATGCGTTTGAACGCATCCACCAGATCTTTGATCGCCCGCTGTACATGACGCTCAAGAGCAAGTTCCGCGGCAAGCCTGACATGAACGTGCCGTTGCTGCATCACTACTACATGATGAGTCAAGGCAGCGAAGAACTGGGCATTCCTATTCAGTCACCGCCAGAGGAAGAGATGCAAGGCTACAAGCTGATCCTGATGCAAGACGACAACGTGGACGGGCTCGAGCAAATCTTCAGCAGCATCCTGGAGGGCAACAGTGAGTACCGCATTGTGGCGCTCAACGACGAATACTCGGAAATGCGCGTGGCAGATACTGCAAAGAATTTCCTCAACAAGTTTTTGCCGGAGCCATCCGAGTATGAGCTCAAGCCTGGTGCTGAAAGCCACCCGCTCACTATTCGAAAGCCGGACACGTGTGGGATCGACGAGACGATCTTGGCGCCGTTCCCACGTCGCGTCGAGGCGTCGCAGAAGTTCCAGGTCGTTGCGTATCGCGAACAGCGATGGGTGGCGTTTATGAATTCGCTGCTGCGGGGCATGGGCGTTGGCATCGGTCTCATGACCGTCTACGTTTTCTACCTGCTGGTGCTTCGTCCGCAGAAGCACTCGAAGGGCTCCTCGGCCTACGACAAGGTCTAAGTCCTCCTAGACATAGCACAGTTCAGGCCCGAGAGAGGGAAAAAAGATGTAGAAGGAAGAAAAGGACACGAGTTAGCTTTTGTCGATGCATTTCCCCTCAGTAACTCGAATAGACAGTCTACGCACGACTCATGCCTCGCTTCGTTCATTCCTCAGCTTAAATGCGCTTGCTTCGACTGGCTTCGAGTACGTCCTGGCTTGACCACCGGAACATGATGACAGACAACACGATGCCGGCAAACAGCCCCGCGAGGTAGCCGACGTTATCGCTCAAGTATCCGGCAGCACTGGGGCCGTTCGGCGCAAACACTTCCTGGCCCTTGTTGAAGTAGACTTGATACGGCGAATAGCGACGATGAAGCGGCACTCGCTCTTCCAATTGCGTGCGCAACGCGCTGGACGACAGCAGACTCGGCAGTGGCAGTATCTTTGGGTCGTACGCGCAGTCACTGCCGTGGTAGTTGCTCAAAATCGTGTTCCTGGTCCCTGAAGGCAGTTCCCAAGGTGCTACGTCGGGCAACAGCTTGCGGTAGAAGTCGTTGACAATGCGTGCGGTGTCGGCGTTCGAGTACTCATCGTTGAGTGCGAACAGCACCTCGGGGCCCTTGCCTTTGATGGCGTTGTCAAAGCGGCGCTTGAGGTCGTCGTGTTCGTCGTCCGTGACTCGCACCAACAGCCAGTCGTCGCACTCGCTCAACGGGTTGAATTGGATCGGAATGTTGAGCTCCTTGGAGCCTTCTTCCTGCATGTAAATGTGATGCAGCAGTGGGACGTTCAGGTCTTCGTGGTGGCGCAGCTGATGCTTGCCCGTCTTGTCCAATTCTTCCCCAAACTTCTCGTGCATCTTCTCGAACGCGCGTCGGCTGTACACGAACGGTGCGTGCTTAAGGAAGTTGTACACGTGCTCTCCGCCGTACACGCGGTCCGTGAGCTCGACCGTATTGCGAACACTGGCAAGCCACGCGTTGCCCTTGGTGCCTTTCACATGGCGAATATGGTTGATCTCGGTCAGGAGCCGCAGGCCACCGTCACACGTGAAAAACCGGTTGGGTCCGACGTTCTTGATGAACAAGTAGTCGTCGTTCATGTGGATGAACACGTCCGTGAGCCCGGGGATCTTGTGCAGGTACTGCTCGATGACGTTCGTGTCGAAGTTGGGCAGTGTCACCTTGTCCTTGGGCAGCAGGTCGTCCTGGTCGATCACCTTGATGCGCGGGTGCGAGAGGTCGAGCCAGTCCGGGATCTGCCCGGGCGTCACGATGTAGATGGGGCCTTCGAGCCACGGCGCGTACTTGAGCAACGACCGCAGCGAGTACTTGAGTTCGCCCATTTCCTTGTCGCGCGACGACCCGCCGGGCGACAGCCCCGCGTGCTCGCGGCGCTTGTTGTAGCAGCGCTCCGTGCCGTTCACCCACGTGTACACGATGGCGCTCTTGCGCAGGTGCTCGAGGTTGGCCACTTCGCAGACCGAGTCGTGCGTCGGGTCGGCGAACCCGCCGGACGTCACCTCGACGACCGCAGAGGGCGCGTACGGCTGCTGCACGTACAGCAGCAGCGCGATGGCGGCGCCCAGCCCCAGCAACGAGAAAAAGCCCTGCATCACGACGGCGTCGTCCGCTGAGCCTGACTGACTGACTGACTGACGGCCGCACCGCTTCGCTTGAGCTTGGGCTTGGCTTGGTTCATGTTCCCCAACCTTGTCGGGGCAGTGGCTCGCTTTCGGTTTCTGCGGGTTCTGGCACCTCTCACAGGTGAACGGCTGTCTGCGACATTCATTCCGACTGCAAGAAACGAACGCGATGGTGGGATCAGAAATATGTTGCAAGCTGATACGTTGCACACTCGACCGTACTGTACCTAGCAACAAAAGGAGCTCTGGGCGAGAGTTAGCCACATCGCAGCAGCTCAGACCAACTCACGTCAGCGGACGACACGATGCCAATGAGTTGAACGTCACGTGCGTGCTCGGAGAGCCCTTCTGTCCATGCCTCGCCGTGATCGTCTGACAAATCGAATGGCAAAAGGCACTCGATGCTTGCGCGCTCTTCTTTGAAAGTGTGGGTCGCCAAGCGGTGTCGGTACAACGGACGGCCCTCCCAGCACAGCTGGAACAGCACGATCGGATCGGTCATGGCGGCCAGGTTCATGATGCGCACGATGGACCACAGCACAGCCGAGCGGTGGGCCACGTCATTCATGGGCTCGTGTACGACGCAGCCTTGGGCGCGGTGGCAGGTCGGGCACCCGGCAACACGCACGACACTACGGGCAGATCCATCATCAAACACCAACGGCTGAATCCTAGTAGATGCGAGTCGATGTTGCGGCCACATGGCCTTCAATGTCGTTCGCGTTCGCAATGCGATTTTGTGCAGCGATTTCTTGAAGTAGCTGCCTGGATGTGTGTCATCTTCGATCTGCGTAAGCGCAAAGGCATCGGAGCGTTGAATGGACCAGTGCACCGTCACGAATGTTGTCGGCCACAGCACCTTCGCACTCGCTGGCACGTAGTACGAGACACGGAAGAATCGGCGACCAACAAACAATGAAATTGACGTGACCATCGATCGCAGTGAAGGTGGAGATCGACGCCAACAGCATTGAGCTATCTCCACGACGATTGCAACGATAAACAGTGCAAAGACCAACAGACCAACACCCATGGTGATCATGCGGAGATCGAAAGTGAAGCCCACAGAAACCCCATCAGTGTGTAGGTTTCCAATCGATTGCGACGTCAAGCGCGTGGCCAGAGGGCGCTCCACTTCCAGGATGGCTGTGTTACGGAACTGGGTCTTGCGGTAGTACGACACGACTGTTGTCAGCGACAGGATTCCAATGACTGGGCGACGAACTCCAATCACACCGTCTTGTTGATGCCATGGCAACTGCCGAGGCCACAGACAAAGCCGTTGCAGCTGCCACAGGCCTTGGAAGGTCAATCCAACCAGCCAGGCGTTGCGCATTAACATCGTCATGTTGGTCGCGTAGTCCCAGAGGTTGAAGCTTGCAATTCCGTTGATCGATGTCAGCAAGCTGGTGCCACGGAAGTGGACGACTGCGCCGTCCAACCAGTGCGCCGTGGCGTAGCATAGCACTGGGATCCAGCTGCCGTAGGCGAGAACTTGTGGCGGGATCAGTAGAATCGATCGTGCGATCTGTTGGGTTTGCTGCCAGAGACTGAGATTTCTGCACTCAGTGGAGCACGCAGCAGCAGCGCCACCGATCAGCAGTACCAGACGTGCCCAAATGTACCCTTGCGATACCCCACGCAGCACACTCGTGATGGAAACCCAATCCGCAGAATTCTCAACCAGCGTGCCACCTTCGTAGCGGTAATCACTGATCACCATGGTCTCGCAGCCTTGTTTCGAGCACTGACGCCCACGAATCCACGTGATCACTTCAAGGGCCTCTACTTCAACATACGTCGACGGACGGAAAAGGGATCCGATCTGATGGCGATTCGACGACTCAATCTGCGTGGAAATGATAGTCAGATCAAACTTGAGGTTCGTGTGGCGTCGCTGCAGTTCGACCACGCGCGCGGCAATGTGATCCCAGATCGGTAGCATCGTCGTCTCGGTGCTGTTGACTGGCGTGAAGTCGCAAGGCCACTTGAACAGAATGCTACAAAACGATGGCCGGAAGTCGCGTACGCCGCGTTGGGGCTGCCCATGCTGGCGGCGACGAAGACACAATCGTAGCTGCTGTGGGTCACCCAGCGGGAAGTAATGCACGAGGTGCAGCAGGTGCGACGCGTCTGCTCCACTCCACTGGTACAAGTACGGATACAAGCGGTCGACGTAGACACTGCGGGTGTCGAACGCCATGGTGAGCTCGTGGCTCGTCATACTGGCGTTGGCGATCGCTGTGGTGACGTTGTCGACCATTGTGAATGCTGTTTCGAGGGGCAATGCTTCATTGTCTGTGCACGTACTGAGGTACTGCACGCACGGCGGGAAGGGCACGTCGAAGTGCTTGGCGATGGCACGGATTGGGATGGATAATGTGTCGTATTTGTACGACCACAGCGGTGCGTAATCCATCTCTTCGCCTTCGCATGTGGCCTGGAATTCCGGTGAACCTTGTTGGTTGCGTTGTTGGATCATGAGGACGATCTCGTAGTTGTACGGTCCGAAGTGGATGACACGATTGGGCTCAGCACGTTCGTAATACTGGGTTAGCTTGACAGTCCCGAGGCCTGTGCGCGGCACGTCTGACACGAGCAGCCCGAGGCCAAAGATGACCGAAACGACCTGCAGCCACGACGTGGTGATGCTGCGGCCATCCCTGCTGCGGACGACGTCGGATGGACCATGACGCCAGACATGTGGCGCTCGACGTTGCTCACTTGAGGAGCTTTGTCGAGTGTCTGAAGACCGGTGGCTCACCACAGCAAGTGAGCGCACCAAGGAGTGGCTGCTATCATTCATCAACAACGCCATCCAGCACGAGGCGCACGACCGACACTCGACTGTACCTATGTGCCTCAATGTCGATTGTACTTCGTGCTTGCGCTCGTTTGGCACAAATAGTCTCCTAACTAAAGAGCCCGGTAAGCAGAACACGGTGAATGCAGTGCCAATGACGACAGTGAGATGATAGTGACAACGGCGCTCAAGACCATTAGGAAGAGAGACGCGCTGTGCGTCCACTAGCCTACAAAGGCCAGTTTGCGCCACGCGAGAGTTTTGGAGCGTACTGCGACGCACTGAGTGCCTGCCTTCATCCCCAGCGACCTGGTGCATGAAGCCAAGCATACCTTTGAAAAATTGAAAAGAGGCACTCGTTGGCGTCTGACAGCTCAACATCAGCACACAGCGCACAGACATTAGATAACCATTCAGATTTTTATCGGTAACGACATGTCCACATCGTACGCTACTTTCACGTATATCAAGACTTCTTGGCGCTATGAAGTCTAGCAAACCACGTTAAATTGCGCCCATGGGTCGCTCGAACTCGTTGAGTGCACAAACACAGAGTCTGCGTATGCGCCACCGCGCACACAGTTATTACAGCGAGCGAGGTAGCGACCCGAGTCGGCCCTGAGAGCAACCTTGTCGTTGGTTAGCACTTCGATGTCCCATTGAGCCCATGGCGCGTTGTCTGGAAAGTCGACGTGTACGAATGCCGAGTCTGGGTACGCGCCACCAGGGTGGCAGTTGCTGCAGCGCGCGAGGAACTTGTTGCTATCGACACTCTGCAGCGCTGCCTTGCCGTTTGACATACGGTGAATGATCCACTGAGCGTATGGATGATCGACTGGTGTGTCGATATGCACGGTGGCTGAGTCTGGGTACGTGGCACCAGGTGCGCAGTTGTGGCATCGAGCGACAAAGCGACCAGTGTCTGCCTGAAGCGAGATGACATCGGACTTGCACAGACCACTCGATGTTGGTTCTGGTGTTGGTGGGGATGGCTTTCTCCGATGATGTTGGAACTGAGCTGCCTCTGCTGCTTGAGCATCCACTGAGGCGAAGATCACAGCTCAGACAACAACGAGAACTCGGACGAACTGGATCATCAATACTTGCGACTGCTCCTGGAAGTTGCTCGATGGAGAAAGGAAAGTGAGCGAGCCTCGGTCCACCCAACCTGCTCGCCGAGATCATCGTTCATGTAGGGGGTGGTTCAAAACACATGGGGCAACTGGCAGACCTGCCTTCAACGTTTTGACGGCCATGACGGCTGTTGTGACTTCGGAGCCTCCGTATGACTTCGTTATCCTAGTCTGTTTGGTGGGTTTGGTCTGGGCGGGCCATTTTTCACTTGAGTTTTGTACGTGACCCCACTTAACCCGTCGCATCCCCACCAAACAGACGCTAGGCAGTGTCGAGCCTCATGGTCGTGTTGCTTGTCGTGCTATATTGTTTAGAGGCTCCCATTGCTCAATATCATACGTAGCCTCAAACGCGCCGATGAAAGACGTCCGACGTTGGTCGAACCCGGGCGTGAATGAAAGATGCCTCGACTCTCGCTGTTCAGATGGCGGCTGGCATCAGCTTCTTGGGATGAACCATCTCCATTAGCTGTGCGCTCGTCAATCCGGAGCACGATCCACCTGGTGTCGACAGTCCAGTGGTAAACCCCACAGCAACACATGTGTCAGAGTGCGAGCACATCCATTGCGCTGGCAACAGCTGGTCAAGAAAGTGAACGTAGGGCTTCGACAATCCGTTGCAAACATTGTGAGCACCCGTTGGCTTCAGGACTCTCGAACGTCGTGCCCACAATGAACGTGCACCTACTGGGATACTTTTTTTCAATGCGACCTTTGTGGTCGCTCTTTTTCAACCAATACTGAGAGTGCGTGGACTTCCTCCAACACTCACCACCTCGACACGGACATGTTCTCCGCTTGGTGCTTTCAACGACTCGCAGCCACCAATAACCGAATCCATTGCTTTCCAAAGAACCGAGCATCTGCATCGTTGAGACGAAGTTCACCCACAGCGTAGTAAATCGGACCAGCTCACGTCAATGGAGGAATCAACGTCAACAAGCCGGACGCAACGCGCATGATCAGGGAGTCCTTCCGTCCACTCCTCTCCGTGACTGTCTATCACTGCGAATGGCAGAAGGAACTCGACGCACGTGCTCTCATAGCGTGTTCGTGCCTCAAAGCGATGTCGAAAGAGACGGCGTCCTTGCCAGCGCAACCGTAACAACACGATTGGGTCCGTCATGGCCGCCAAGTTCATGATGCGCGTAATGGACCATAGCACAGTCGCCCGTTCGTGCAGAGCGCACCCTTGAGCGCGCTGACATGTCGGGCACATAGCCCCTTCTGAGCCATTCGATACAGATGTATCTTCGAGAATCATCGGACCGACATACTCACCGACATACTCAATCGATGCTCTGACAACACGTTGATCAATGTCGATCGCACTCGGAGTGAAATCTTGCGCAGCGAGATGGTTGCATCGGTGCGTCGGATTAGGTGTATAAGGTGTGACTGCGACAGCGTTGGAGTGTTGGATAGACCAATGCACGGTCACGAATGTTGTCGGCCATAGCAGTTGTGCGCTTGCCGGCACATAGTATTACGACACGCGAAAGAAGCGCCAAACAACAAACAGCGAAATGGATGCGACCATCGATCGTTCTGATGATTGATGATGGCCCCAAAAGCGCCGAGCAATCTGCACGATCAAACAGGACAAACACCACAAGTCCGGCGCCCATCGCAATGACTTGGAAGTCGAAGTTGAAGCCTGCAGCGACTCCATCGACAACGATGCCTCCAATCGAGTTTGACGACATACATTGAGAACGGCTGTGTTACGGACCTGATCCTCGCGGTAAGATGACATCACTGTCAGCAGCGACAGCATGCCAATCACGGGTTTGCGAGCACCAATGACGCCGTGATGCGGATGCCAAGGCGACTGGCGTGGCCACAGGCACAATCTTGGAAACTGCCCGAAACCGTGGAAGGCCAATGCAATGATCCATGTGTTGCGCATCAGCATCGTCATGTCGGACACGTAGTCCCAGAAATTATAACTCGCGTCTCCGTTGATGGACAGCATTAAGCTGGTGCCGCGGAAGTGGACGACGGCGCCATCCAACCAGTGCACAGTGGCGTGAAGCAGGAGAAGGATCAAACCGCTCTAAGTGAGCACTTGCGGCGGAATCTGCAGGAGCAAGCGCGCAATCTCGCGAATTTGGTGCCAACAGCTGCGACCTCTGTGTTCAGTGGAGCACGCCACGACAGCGCCACCGACCAGCAACAAGCGACGCGCCCAGATGTACATCTGAGCGATAACACGCAGCACACTCGTGATGGAAGCCCACTCCGCAACATTTTCTACCAGTGTGCCACCTTCGCGGCGGTAATCACTGATCACCACGGTCTCGCATTCTCGCTTTGACGAAGAGCACCGACGTCCACGAATCCACGTGATCAATTCAGACCCGTCCGCTCCGAAGTATGTCGACGGAGTGAAGAGCGAACCAGAACAAGTACGGATACAAGCGGTCGACGTAGACACTGCGGGTGTCGAACGCCATGTTGAACTTGGAGAGCCGCCACGGTGTAGACAAGAACGCCAAGATCTTGTTCAGCAGGAGACGCAGCGGCAGCTACGCGACCGTGACCGTGCCATGCCTCTTGTGTCGAGCTTGCCACTGATGAAAAATTGGTGCGCATAGCACACAGTCGCCCGCAAAACGCACAGGAAACGAGTCTTTGTTGATGCCCATTGCAATTGCGATGACGGGGCACGCAGTCTTTCTCATCATTGTGGTAGGGATATTCGGGCAAGAAGTGCACGGAGCTGTGAGCGCACTGGCGCGCTGCTTTTGTTTGCGGCGCTTGTGAGGCGACAGAAAATGAAGCGACCAGCCGAGTGCGTCGCTTGGGGGCCCGTCGGGCGCCCGTCACTTCCCACGAACGATGCTGAAGGCATTAACGAAGAAGGCGACGGCGGCGTCGAAGAAGAAAGCGCCAGCACCGTCATCTTCCTCCGAAGACAGCACGGATGCACGACGAACAAAAACTGCAAAGAGCAAGAGGAGCAGCAAGGCCAAGGCCACAGCGGCAGCATCATCATCTTCTCAGAGCAGTGATGCTCGTAACAAGAGCGACACGAGTGACGCGGCTCCTGTGAAGCGGCCACAGAAGCGCGCCATCTCCATCAAAGCTGGCGGTAGCTCAGGCAAGATGAAGCGCACGCCACTGCTTGACTACCACATAATCGAAGCCGTGTACAGCGCCATGTCCGGCAAAGAGTTGCGCAAGGCGCGACTTCAGGTGGTTAAGCTCTTCTCGGGGTACGACAGTGATGACCAGGGCGTAGTGCCGGCCGCCACGTTCCGCAAGTGCCTCAAGAAGCTAGGCGTCGTGCTAGAGACCGAAGCCGACTATAAGGCGCTGATGACGTGCTTCCGCAAGCCCACGGGCAAAGAGCGTGTGCAAGGCGAGCCACCAGTCGACTACATGTGGTTCGCTGAGTTCGCTTGCAACGTGCGCGACTCGGAGCGCCTGAGCACGCTGGCACGCCGCATGCGCAAGCGACTGCGCAAGTGGGACGCTACGTACGACATGCACAAGCACCTGCAGAAGCTGGACAAGAACAAGCAGACGTGGATCGCGCCGACGCAGTTCACGCGTTTCCTGGAAAGGGAAGAGTTTCGGTTCCAGCTGGAGGAGCGCGACCTTGATGATCTCGTAGAACGATTTGAATACGACTACGGCCCAAATGAGCGAGGTATTGATTATGAACAGTTTGCGCACTGGGTGCAGCCGCGGCTGCACTTGGACGTGACCAAACTGCACGGTCGTGTGCAGGAACTGGTGATGCGGGCGCAGGAGGAATGTGGGTGGGCGTTGGGCGAGGTATTTGAGGCCATGGACGAAGACGGCGATGGCGAGATCAGTGCGAACGAACTCAAGAATGCGCTCATCGAGATGGGGCTGCCACTCACCGACACGGAACTGCAGTGCCTTGTGGACGAATATGACGTGGACGGAGACGGATCGATCCAGTACAAGGAATTCATGACACTGTTTCCCGATGTGTCCAAGAAAGCTAAGAAGAAGACGAAGAAGGCTCAGAAGACTGACACTGATAGCGAGACGAGCGAGCCGACATTGAAGAACAAGGCGAAGACTAAAACTACCGGCAAGAAGAACGTGCGCAACACGTTTAGCTGGGGGATTGCCAAAGCATTTGCGCGCAAGCAGCAAGCACAGCAGAACAAGAACAGCGCCAAGAACAAGGGTGACAAAAAGAAGACGGATGGCGCGTCGTCGAGCGAGTCAGACGCAGCATCATCCAGAGATGATAAGAAGAGCAAGAAGACCGCGAGCAAACCACAAAAGACGAAGAAAGGTGAGATAAGTGACTCCGAGGAGTCTTCATCAAGCGGCGACGCCCGCAAGGCGAAGACCAAGCGCAAGGCATCCAAGCAGGTCGAGAGTTCAAGCGAGTCAGACAGCTCGGACGGTCCTCCTCGCCGAAAGCAACCTGCCAAGCGCGCGCAGTCTTCCAGCTCGGAGAACCAAGCGATGTCGTCAGCGTCGGAGACCGCAAAGCGCAAACAATCAAAGCGCAAACAATCAAAGTGCAGTGGAAAGAAGAAGAAGAAGAAGACGCGGCATACGATCGAACAGGACTCACAGTCTACGGCGACCACGACGACCGACAAACCTGCTCCAAGGAAACGCTCAGCCGCTGCCATGCATGCCAAGTCGCCGACACGCTCACGGTCGCGACTTGCGTCTACTGCATCGACAAAGCGCAGGACGTCTACGGCTTTGCGAGAACCGCGGAGCACGCGCAAGAGAGCTAGTAGTAGTCAAACACCACGAGCGAAATCACGACACCGTCGTAAGCCAGAAGAATCAGCAATGTCCGACAACCAAAACGACAGTGTTGTGGCGTCTTCGGATGCGTCTGATAACATGTCTGGACTGGACATCAACGACTTGCGACGCATAAAGAAGTCCAAGCCTAAAGGTGGGCGCAAACACAGCGCAGGCAGTGAAATTGAAGAAGACGAGACTGACAACAATGGCGGCGCGAGTGAAGAAGGACCCGACGTCGACGTCAAGAGCCGCTCAGACGTCGAGTACGAGAAGCATCTGAAGCGGTCGCTGCGGCGCGCGTTCGATTTCTTCGATTTAGACCAGAACGAGACGATCGACAAACGAGAGCTGAGCCACGTGCTGCGTGCGCTCGGCCACGAGTTTACGACCGAGGAACTGGACGCTGCGTTGGAAAAAGCCGATGCAGATCGGAACGGCCAACTCGATTTCCACGAGTTCTATCACTTCGTCAAACAGCAACTGCGGCAGAAGGCCTTCGTGCTGACGAAACAACGTGAACTGGAGATCCGCAAATCGTTTGAATCACTCGACACGGACCAGAACGGTGTATTGGATGAGCGCGAGTTCGAGTATTTGGTCTACAAGGTGTTACAGATTGAACTGTCGGTCGAGGAGCAAGACGCGCTGTTAGATTTCGTGTACACAAACGGTGATGGAACGATTAGCCAGGACGAGTTCATTCAGTTCATGAAGGCGATGGAAGACTTCCGTCGACGCATGCAGAAGCCCAAGTATCGCCATGTCAAGCTGGACAGCATGTCGGCGCTGGCATTCTCCGCCATGAAGAAGCTGGTGCGTGGTGCGCCGATAGACCTGGACCAGAACCTGTCTATGTTTTTCGGCATCCCAAGTAATTTCCGCCCGGCCATCACGTCGTTTGCAGTCTGTCGGCAACTCAAGTGCAACACGATGGAATACGTTTTGTCGTTCCCGTCACCACAGGCRACGATCGGACTCACGCAGACATCGGATGAGCAACGCATCACGCAGGTGCTTTCCGACAAATCCAAGAAGGCAGCAGATCCAAGCGAGAAAGAGACTAGCGCCGAACTGCTGCAGCTGTTGCACCAAGTTGAGAGCCAACAGTTCCAGGCCATCGTGTCGCTCAAACGGGCCACCGGGGTGCCGAAGCCCTTCGACATGCGTGATCAGGACGTGCATAAGCGATGTGTGCACGTCTGTCTGTACCAAGAACCGCTGGATCCTGTTGTCGGCGCGAAAGCTGAGATGAAACACCCGTTCAAGCACGGTAATGGTATGGTCATTGGGAATATTCACGAAGTGCCGGTGCACTGGACTCCGAACGAAGAA
>NSDO01000190.1:111954-141827 GCA_002286825.1 Lagenidium giganteum | reverse complement strand
GGCGCGCAGCGCACAGATCTGGAGGATCTCACCTCGCTTGAGATCCCTCAGAAAGGACTTGGCGCTCATCACTTCGAGCGCCATCAACTCTTCTGGCTCTGAGGGTGGGCTTTCCACTCGGAGCTTGTGCAGGCGACAGCCACAGCTGTCCTGCACCATGACTGCAATGGCCTCGTCACTTGAAGTGTTGGAGTCTGGCCCCTGCACAGACTCATTCCCGTGTCGGCCACTTGCCGGCGCTGACTTGTGACGAGTGCGACGAGCAAGTGTGGACTTGCTCGCGCTACGATCAGAGACGCGTTGCTCTCTGCGACGCCCAATTTGAATTGGGGGATCAAACCACCCAAATTCACACACTTCATTGCGGTCCAACCTGAGTTGGACCCGCCGCGACGACAGATGCTTGTCGACGCTGGAACCGATGCGTCCATCGGCTCTTCCGAGGGTCTCCTTGAGTGATGCCACTGCATCACGCTTCGACTTGGACGTTGGGGACACTGCCCCAACGTCTTTCACGACGTGCGCCGGAGCCACTGCATCGGTTGCTGTCATCTGCTGGCTTGCGCTCGGCTTCACCACGAGCGCTGGGGTCCGATCGCGGAGATGCACGTGATCAATGTGCATCCAATGATGATCATCGGTGATCAGCCCACTCTTGGAGTGGTGTTGATCGACACCACTCTGCCCTTCACCCAGTCGACTTATGGCTGGTACTTCGCCAGCCAAGGCGTTCCAAGGATGACATCGAACCTGTCATGATGAGGACGAAGGGTTTCTTCATCCTCCTTCCGCATGCCGAGTAGTCGAGGTGCGCAAAGCACTTCGGCATCTGCATCACTCGACCATCAGCGAGGCGCACGACATATGTCGAGGCGCCTCAATCACCATTCGAGAGAGTCGTGTTACGAACACGACTCACAGCACGTCGTCGAACAAAATTGTTCGACGCACCCGAGTCGAGCAGCGCACGAAGCGGCTGCTCTACTCCTTTCACCTTGAGCTTGAGAAAGATGAGCCCACTTGCTCTCTTCTCAAGCTGCGCAGACTTCACATCGCGCACCGCGGGCGGTGCGCCGGGCCCTGGCAGCTGCTGTCTGCAGCAGCAACCACCTCTCGCCCGTCAGTAGCGCGGACCGCGCCTACTGACCGTCTTCGTTTTTTGCTTTCTGCTTCCGGGCACCGTTGCCACCGGAAGCAGATTGAGCACCGCTGCTCGGAGCAGGTGCTCGGCACTTCGATGCCAGATGCCCAAGGCGCTGGCATCTGAAACACTTGGTCTTGGACAAGCCACGATGTGACTTGTCCCCGCGCTGTCCCGGAGTGATGGCGTTGATGTCCATCGGCTCCGGGCCATCATTGCGACCCGATGGTGGGTCGCGAAAGCCCTTGAGGTTGGACTGCTTCAGTCCAAACTCTTCGCGCAACGCCGCRWTGATGGCGTCGTCCAGCGACGCAGGCGTCTTGCGAAAGAGCATGGTCTTCACCTGACCATCTCGTAGGCCAGCCATGAACACAGCAAGCTGTGTCATGGCATCCACTGTGGCTGTCACAATGGTTGACAGCAGATACCGGACCCGCTGCACGTATGCATGCAGGTCCATCGTTCCTTGTCATAGACGAAGGAACTCCACGCGCACCCAAAACTCATTTTCGGGTGGCTCGAACGCGAGCTGGAGCTCACGCTTGAACTCCTGCAGAGTCGAGAATGCGCTTGGGTCGGCCAAGCGCTTGTCGAAGGCCCATGCGCGGGCACGTCCAGCCAGCCTGGACATGCCGTAGCGACTTGAAGCGCGGGGTCTGTGAGTCCCCGCGCAGCGATGGCTGTCTCGATCTCGACAAACCATCGCAGAAGCGGCTCCTTCGGCGAGCCGCTGTAAGTCGACGTGTCAAGTTTGACAACGTCGGTCTTCTTGTGATGCGCGGCCCCCGGACCGCGCATCTCGTGCTCGGTTTCATGCTCCATGAAATTCAGAGCAGCTGCGCGCTGCTCGGCAGGAGCCATGGCCCAGAGGAGGTGCTTGACCGGCGCCTCCCCAACGCCTTCCCCATGCGCATCAGCGCCGACCATTCCCCCTCCGACAGGTGGGGGAAGTTTTCATGGAGAATTGAGACCCGTGGGGTCTCCAACACTTGTGGCGCCGCCATTCGAGGCGGCGCACCTTGCGGAGCTTGAGGCGTTGCCATGATGCAACGCAAAGAAAGAGTCGTTGAAAGGACTCCAAAGTGCTACCAAGTGTAACGGGACTATGAATCCCGTTACCACAGCATTCACTGTGTGCAACTCGAGGAAGCGTGTTGCTTGAGCGAGGTTACCTCCTCGCTCCCTTGTCCGCACGAGGGGCTGACGTACGACGTGCGTGGCGGACGGTAAAACCTGAACTGAATATATTGTTGGGTTCTTATATCCTACTAAGAAATATACCAAAACCTACATGTCCTACATATGTAATATTTATATATATTCCTACTGAAGAACCCCATTGGCTGATAATGCCCAGCATTTCAGCCAATCATGTGATGGGACCAAATGGCTCATTACATCCTGTGTGATATCCTCTCCCCGAGGAGAGGGCGTCTGTGGTTCAGCGGCAGAAGAAATACTTTTCCGTGGGCCCGCGCTCGGCCTGCACAAGGTGGGCAATCGTGCAATGCTGTCCAGCCATGTGTGTCGATCCAAACATCGGGATTTACGTACGTAGCCTCGATGACCACGCTATCGACATCACAGATGAGCGCACTTGTGGGTGAGAGGGTACGTTAAGCGATAGAGGAGAATTTCAGCTACACCTGTCGTGTGGCCTGAGCAGGATGCGATCGCGCGCGGTACCTCCGACAGAGTGAGCAAAAATCGATGTTCAAAAATGGCATGGTTTTGGTCAGCGTTTAACGGCGCGTTTGCTCATGCCAAAACAACGCCAAATATCGCCTTGGAAGAGTTAAAAACGGGCCAATGTAAAAACGCTTGTCATCTGTGCGACCTCTGAATTTTTGACACAATTTTTGACATACCCGTAAGTGCCAATTGAATTACGATCCCTGTCGATTAGCGCCAATTAGAGTCATGCGTCCTTCTTGGTCTCAGTTGCGGTCGTGTTCGCGGATGCTGTTGCGGACTTGCGGCGAGACTTCTTTGCTGACGAAGCCTGCGAGTCGTTTTTCTGTAGGCGCAGCGAAAAGCTCGTCTCCGTGATACTCGACTGCGACATCTTGTTGTGTATGTCACAAACCTTCTCCGGATTGATTCGAGGCAGCGAAGCCTCGCCCAGGCCGATCACTCGGGCCCGGGCCAACGAGCAGCCTGCGCATATCACAGTTTATGAGCCCAATTGGGGACTCTCTGTGGGACGCGGAGCAGAAAGGGCCCGGCGTGAATGAACGCCATTGGAGGAAACTCCAGTTGTGCAACGAACCCTGAATGAGCAATTTGCAGAAGCGCCGTCAACGCCGTACCAACGGCGAACGCCATCGCCGCCACGAGAACAACCAGAGTCACTCCATTCGTACGCGAAGCATACGCATTCGACAAGCATGAAGATCAGCCCGCTGATGATGCCACCGATGGAGGTGAAACTGGAAATCCAGAGAGCTGCCATGAGTGGTCTGTGCGTTTTCAGACGCAGATGATCGCGCTCAACTGCAACGGGATCGTCATTGGCACCGAGACGAGAACAGATCGTCCGGGTCGGACGCCGCGTGGCAGAACTGTTTTGGTGAACGAAGGAAGAAGGCACATCTGTTGATGGTCAACAGTGTGAAGGGGGCAGTACTGGAGCCGCTAGAAGAATTCGTCAAGTCCAGTGATCCTGCGCTACTGTGGGATGCGTTGAAGACGGCACTGGCCAAAGGAGGAGACCTCAACGACAATCATATGCGCAGCGACTTCTTCAGTCGTCGTCTGGGCCAGCGTGAACCTGTGGGGCCGTACATCGACGACCAGATGTTCCTTCGGTCCGAGATCAATAAGAACGCGCATCTGTCCCGTCGGATTTCAGATCTCGAGCTCGCCGACGTTATGCTAAGTAATGCCAAAGACAAGTCCCCGGCTTACACACGGAAGAGCGTAAGGGCACTGGCCCACCAGTCACAATACAAGACGCGATTTTGAGGATCAAGAATGGTGACCTGATTTTCTACGGCGGCGACCGACGACGAGGGAACGGCCAAGGCTTTGGTGGTCAAAAGATGTATCGCGTCCAGTTTGGCCAAAGGCGCTCTGGAAGCGCTGGAAGGGGTGCGCGAGGAAACAATGAAGCCCAAGCACAGCATCCAGTGGAAGGGACAAGCGACCGCACAATGGGTGTTTTCGCTGCGGCTCACGAATGCACTGGCTTCGTGACTGTCCAGAACTCGCCAGTGATCATGGTGATCAAGGTCAAGGTGACCAAGGTGGAAGCGCAGGCCAGGGTGGCCGAGCCAGAGTGGACAAAGAAATCAGCCCATTCAATCTCTGCACGTCAAGGTGACGTGTCGACGCTTGGGGCGTCAGTCGTCGCCGGCTCGTGTTGTCGAACGTGTTGGTGATCAAGGTGATCATGGCGAAACAGGTGGAGCCGGAGTAGTACCCGATGGAGACTCATGTGAGGCTGCTACTTCTGGAAAGGACGTTGGTGTTGCAGGTGCTGACCATGCACACACATCGCTGACTTTGGCAGTCAGCACGCAGCCAAGACAAGTAAGGTCAAGCTCTGGAAGGCTTCAGTGGCTTTTGGACTCTGGAAGTCAAGCCAATATCTGCATCACACTAAGCTACATGCTTGTAAAGGCTGGATACAACATGGAGTTCTCGCAGGATAAGAAGCTCACGTGGTTGTCCACGCCGAGGATGTGTTTGAAATTCACGATGGTAGATGGGATCTAGCGCATGTGGACTGAAGATAGTGCTGTTGGTCAGCACATCGCCTGCCACTTGGTGTTGGGGGTTGAGAAGACGACCAAGGTGGCGTCCAAGGAAACCATGGAGTTGCTCCATAATCGATTTGCCCATCCAAGTATGGAAGTCGTCAAGCGTATTGCGTCGCTGTTTGATTGTTCCTTACGACTGTGTGCCATGTCGGATGGCTAAGTCTCGACGTATGACGTGCCGACGTCACCCCGAGCGGAAGACCCGACCATTAGAGCGACTCGCGGCGGACATATGTCCTATGTGTAAGTGGGCCTATCTACTGCGTCACAAGTGGGAAGCTGCAACACACATCAAGAACCTTGTGGACCAAATGAAATCGGCGTTCAAGAAGAATGGGCAACGCGTTGTACACCTGCACAATGATCAAGGGGGCTTGGAGCTCGACCAATTTTGTAAAGACCGCGAGATGAAGCAGACATTCACGAATGGATACTCGCCGGAAGAGAACGACGTCGTAGAAAGAGCAAATGGGGTACGGCTGCCACGCGTTCGAGCGAAGTTGGCCGCCACGCAGCTACCGAAGAAACTCTGGGGGGGCGCTGTTGCATGCAGTCCACACCATCAACAGGTGGACGACGAGTGCTTTGCCTGACCAGACTACACCATTCGAAGCTTTACACGGACGGAAACCAGTGCTATCCAAATTGCGGATATGGGGCTGGTTGAGCAGCACGCTGGAGACCACTCACTTCTGAAAGGTGCTTGTCCGGAACAAGTCACCCAGTCTGCTGTAAATCCTGTGGAGGTTCCCTCCACGAACGCTGTTTGTTGTTAGTGATCGATGGATCGTCAACCCGGGCCGATCACTCGGTCCCGGGCCAACGAGCAGCCTGCGCATATCACAGATGCGCTCTGTCACATCGCCAACTCAGTGAGACTGCGCATTAGCTGACGTGCTCGCTCTGCATCGACAAGGATGCCATCGTGGGTGCGACGTAAGTCGTACTCATGACGTGGTGCGTCTAGGAATTCTCTGCAATCCACCACACCAGGCTTTTCTTTTGTGCACAGAAGATCAGGAACTTCTGAAGCGATGGTAGATTCTTGAACAACTCGTTCAGGCCATTCTGGAAGTAAACAACTTCGCGTTTTCGCCCTCAAAGAAACCCGTACTGCTGTCCGTTGACCAATAAATCCAGCGTCCAGCAGTCGTTGCGAAGTAACATACGCTTCACGTTTCCGAAACCGCGGTCACATGAATTTTTCGTGTGCCCGCGTACGAAAAATTCGACAGACTCGGTCGTTGATGTGCGCGGTCTCTTGCTGAACTCTGTCGGAGATGCGCAGACATCGATTGCACGTCTGGGATCAAGTGAGCTGGTCACGAGGGGTATCCGCAGAGTAGTAGCGATTGCGCAGGAAACATGTTGTCGATTCCCGCTCTGCGCATCTTGTAGGCACTCTGCGCATTCCTCGGAGGCCAGCGAATCCTTGTTGGACAGGTTCACAGATGGCACCATCTTGACCGAGATGATCGCGTGGGTCTGTTGTTGATTGCGCAAGTCCGTGGTCGAACTTGCTGATCGTTGACACAGGCTTTGCTGGTTTCTGTTCTTCATGGCCATGCAGTCTGCTTATCGACACACTTGACAAAGTCGATCCAGCGTAGCCTGCGCATCATTCAGATGGTCTTGCGCATTCGCTGAGATGGCTCAGCCCAATGACCGCATGGCTGTCGAATCCGTCTTACCATGCTTGTTTCTTCAATGCGAACATCACAGCATGGTTGAGCCATGCGCAAAGCAGAAAATTTTCTGCCACACTTGCCTTGAAGGGATTTGGCCGCGCACGGATCGTCACCTATCGCCCGTGTAATCTTGGCGCTTAATTCGTCATCTGTCTGCCTGTCGTCAAACTGGGCCGTGTCGTCGCTATCATTAATTTCGGAATCTCCGTCCGCTCCGCTCTTTTCTCATCCATCTCTTCCTCTTCGATGCATTCATATTCCAATGCTTCTTCCTCCTCCTCACCGGAGCATGAGCACCAATCGAGGCTCTCATGACGATTTTGGAGGCATTCTCGGAAAAGTACGAAATCTCAACCGTCCATCAAACGCGCGTTGTTTACAAAAAAAAAAGAAAATGGCGGCTAAGCACCATTACATGTTTCACGTGGTCACATATCATGCCCCGTTCATCCCGGATTTCTGTCCCGCTCACCCGGTTTCACTGCAAGTCGACGGTTTCCGTGAACTGCATGTTGATTGTTTATCATCGCAACAGGGTTCAAAATTTCCTTCCAATTCACACATACCTGACATAAAACACAGCTGATTTTGGAAAATTATGGAATGGGTGCATCTTTGCAACTCAGGTCGACTGGGTTGGTGAGGGAGGCGAAGCCAACATCAGCGAGAGAGCAGCGGCGCGTCAACGACACAGCAGCAAGAGCACCAGTAGTAGCAGGAGCATGGAGCACGTAGTGGTGGGCATCGTGGAGGCCCGCAATGTGCTCGTGGGCGACATCAATGGCTTCAGCGACCCGTTCGTGGTCATGACGCTGCTCGATGGCAAGGGCAACGAGATCCCGAGCGCCGGCAAGTTCAAGACCAAGATCGTCATGAAGACGCTCAACCCGCTCTGGAACGAGCGCTTCCAGATCGGAGACCGCTTTGATCTGCGCTTGGCCACGACGCTGCGCTTCATGATCTACGACTTTGACGGCCTCCTCCGCGACGACACTCTTGGTGTCGTTGATATCCCGCTGGATATGGTCACTGGTGACAACCTGACGGACTTTGTGAGTCACCTCGATATCGCGCGACACGAGAACGGGCTCGAGTACTGACGTGTCACTTATGGTGTGTTTAGCTGGACAACTGGTTCCGCATCTCCAAGGTCGAAGGCAAGATGAAGACCGACGCGCGAGGAGAGCTCCACCTAACATTCTCGCGACCAGGCGTACTCCAGTCGATCACAGCGCCATCCAGCAACAGCAAGTCGCAGGAACCAAATCTGTTGTACGTGACGATTCAATCGGGCAAGGACTTGCTCGCAATGAATCCCGGTAACAGCAGCGATCCATTGGTCAAATTGGGGCTCATGGGCCAGAAGGCCCAAACATCAACAGTTGAGAAGACGCTCAAGCCGCATTGGGACGAACGAGTGAGTACATGTGTCGCTTTGTGCGATGTAAATGTCTCTGACAGCCTTGGGTGGTGGTGGTGGTGGGTTTCTGTCGCAGTTCCCGTTCGTTCTGACAAACCCAGATAACACGCTGGAGCTGATCGTGGAAGATGAAGATCCAACCATCAACGACTTTATTGGTCGTGCGCAAATCGCGCTCGCGGATGTCTTGGAGAAGGATGTGGAGAAGAAAGTCGAAGTCAAGCTGCTTTGCAAGAAAGGTGGCAGCGACAAGGACCGTGGCACTCTCCAGATCAGCTTGCTCTGGAAGTACGATCCCAACGCGGAGAGCATTGCGGCTGTCAAGCGCAAGAAGAAGAGACCAAGTTTGCTTATGACCAAGCTCAAGAGCACACTCAACCTGGGCAATCCAGACGATGCTGCAGCAGCAGCCGCTGATGCGGAGGACGTTTTGCCGGAAAGCGACGAAGATGCCGCCCGTCCACCTCCACCGCCTGGTGCTGATTTACTCAAGTTCTTTGTTGCCACTATCTACTTCGCTGAGGAGCTGCCACCGCTCGATGTTGTGTTGGGACTGGAAAAACAGGCCAAGAAGAAACATCACGGCGGAGGCATCGACGCATACGTCGGGGCGTGGTTCGGCGACCAACAAGACAAGTTTGTGCGCACGTCCATTCGCACTAAGAAGGGTCAACGCAACGAACTCAACCCGATCTTCAACGAGAGTTTGATGCTTTTCGTTGACGGAGACGTCAAGGCCGAAACTCCAGCGACGTTCGCTGTTATGGATTGGGACCAGGTGGGCGACGATGACGTCGTCGGCCACTTTGAGCTTCGCGACGTCGATGCGTTGGTGCAAGCGCGAGGGAGCAAGCCGTTTTGGATGAACCTGTACGGTGCACCTGTGCGTGGCGCCGCCAACCGGGAGATCGAGAACATCATGAACGAGAACCCCGGGCAGGGCTCAACGTATCGTGGTCGCGTGCTCATGAAGCTGTCCATGAAGGAACGATTGTCGTCCGCGTACGATGCCAAGAACCAAAAGCGACGAACAGCACCACTTGCACAGGCACTGTTGCCATCAACTCACGTCTACCGCTTGCGCGCCCACTTCGTGGCTGCTGCTGGGCTACCGTTGGATGACCACTTGCTGCACATTGTGGTCACATGTGGCCTGCAGGAGATCTACTCGAGCCGGAAGAAACCGAAGAACGGTGTCATCGAGTGGAACGAGTCGGACGAAAGCGACAAGATGCTGTTCCCCGTCGATCTGGACCAGATCCCAGACGTGTTCGTGTACCTATGCAAGGGCGACGATGACGAGCGCCGTGCGATCTGCTACCAGCGCTTCACAGCACGTTCTCTGGTCGAAGAAAAGTTCCAGCGCGAAGCCGAGTGGATCACGCTGCGCGCAGATGAAGCCTTGGACGCAGTGTCGACCCACGTGTTCCCCGGCGCCGTGCTCCTGCGCATGGGCTTCTCGACCGTGGACGCGTCGACCGAGAACCCATGGGACCAGCAGGCCATGATGAAGGCCATCACGTACCGAGCGCCCTTCCAGGTGCGTGTGCGCGTGTACGAGGCCAAGGACCTGGTGTCGGACGCGGAGGTCATCAACGCGTCCGTGTTGGTGAGCCACGTGGGCCAGGACAGGTCCACGGACATCAAGCGCAACACAGCAGCGCCAGCATGGGACGAAGCTCTGTGCTTCGACGTGCTGCTGGCCGTGGATCGCGCGTACGCGTGCCCCGTGCTCTTCCACCTGCAGAACCACCGCGAAGGCGTCGGCGTCGAGTACCTCGGCTCGGCGCTGCTGCCGCTGGACGCCGACGACGGCGTCATGGCGTGCGCCGCCTCGTACCTCAAGAGCAGCGACTACAACGGCGCCGTGGCGCCCACGTGGGTGAACGTCGAGTACGCCGACGTTGCGGGCGGCAAGCAGGTCAAGGGCGCGCTGCTGGTGTCGGTCGAGATCGTGCGCAAGACGTTCCCGGACGAGGCGCTGCCCCTGCCCGAGCCCATCGTCCGCTCCGCGCCTTGAAGAGCTCAGCTTCAGAACACACCGGCCTGTGTATTTCCACCAATCACTAGCGTGAATGAATATTTTGCACCAATAACATAGTGTTTCGTGGTGGAGGTGCGTGTTGATTGGATAGATATGGCATCGCTGGAACCCGGCTGGAACAGCTCACTTGGCTCAGTCGCCCGAAGCGCACAGCGGGGACGTCACCCGAGGAGGCCGCCGCTGTGAGCGACGACCGGTGCGCTGCTGGTGCTGCCTCCATGTACTTCAGCAGTGGGCCTCCGCGCACGTACTGGCTGGTGCCCGAGGAGAAAGCAGTCACCGACCGCTTCGAGGACGTGGCGCTGTGCCTGGATCCGAGCCAGCGCTTCCTGGCGCGCGTCACGTCGCGCGTGATCACGATCTGGGCGGCCAGCGCCACGGGCGACCACCACCCGCGCTTCCGCCAGCGCCAGCTGCTCTCTATTGCCCGCCACGGCGGCCACGTCGCCAAAGCGGACACGCAGGCGGCGGAAGACGCCAAGGAACTCGCCAGTGCCGAGGGCAATAATGGCGACGCCGACGCCGCCACTGCGACCCAGCCGTCCGCGCCTGTCGCCGCTGATGGGCTGCCGGATGAGGAGTGCCAGTTGCAGTCGATCTGGGCACTGTGGCTCACGGACGACAAGCTCGCGGTGGTCGAGAAGGGCTCGCAAGTGGTCGAGTTTTATGGCCTCGACGTAGCGCCCGTGCCGCTGCCTGGTGAGAATGAAGCTGCCGAGGCGGCCAAGCCGATCATCACGGGCGCGTTCCTGGAAGAATACCCGCTCAACCAGGGCGACTCGAAGCGCGATCACGAAGACTTCGCGTACTCCATGCACGGTATTGCTGGAGGCAAGTATGTGTTTGTGGGGATGCACAGCGGCATGATCTGCGTCGTCGAAGTGTCGCCCAAGAGCGAGAGCAGCTCCTGGTATGGCGCTGCCAACATGACCAAGATATGGAAGATCGACGTGCTGCCGCACCTGACGGCGCCTTCGTCATCGGCACCTCCGTCACCCCCAGCAGCAGAAAGTACCCAGGAGGGCGACGCACAAACGCCCAAGCCGCCGCCAAGCCAAGTGCCAACGTGCTACGCACTTACGTGCGCTACAGCTGACCCTGCTGACCGCATCACGACGCTGTATCTCGTGGCGTGTTTTGAGAACGGCAAGTGCTTCATTATGCTCGTGTCCCCGGCCGTCAAGAGCATCGATCAATTGCTGTCGCTGGTCAACTCGGACCGCAGTGAAGCAGCCGCCCAGAACGCTGCTGCTAATAGCAACAACAATGGCACTAGCGCTAGCAATGAGGCCTATGGGCGGTGCACTGTGGCTGCGCTGGACGGCAGTGGCAGTCGGCTTGCCCTCGGGTGGACCGACGGTGGTGTGTCGCTGTTTCGATTGATCACAAAGAAGCCCACGGGTGAAGCCAAGACGCCGACGCTCAGTCTCGAAGCCATCCGAGAGCTCACAATGCATCCGTGGGGCTACTTGAGCCAGGACATTGGAGGCGTCGTGGCATTGGCGTGGACCGCTGATGCGCGTGCAATCGCAGTCGGCTATGAACTGCGAGGTTTCGCGCTGTTCTCGATGGACGGTTGTCGTCTCATGTCGAGTTTGCCGCAGCACAACCAGCAGCGACCAGACGCGAACGATGAGTTCTCGACGAAGGAGATCTGTCCGTACGGCGTGCTGCGTCTCGTGTGGGCCAAGGAAAGCACAGGCTTGCTCGTCGCGCCACGAGGAGAACAGTATCGCCGAGTGATCAATGTGCAGGAACGGCGTCGCAGTCTCAGCCAGGAACTGGAAGCACCACCGCAGATCCATGTGAATGAGTTTTTCGAGGAAGTCGTCGTGGACGTGCAGAAGGACAAGCACGGTCTGTGTTTGTCTCTGGCCGGCGCGCCTGGACGCTGTGGCGCATGGGTGAGAACCGAGAGCAGCTTCACCCGCTTGCCAGATGGCAGTGTCGGCCCCGCGGAGGCGTGCGGGAAGATTGAAGGTGGTGACCTCTTAATTGGCATCAACGACGATCCAGATGTGGTCAATCAGCCTTTCGACGTCATTGTCAAGCGAATCAAGGACTTGCCTAACAACCAGCCAGTGCGTCTCCACTTTTTGCGTTTACAATGGGAGAAGCTGTTCCCAATTGCCGTGGAAGCACTGAACTCGTTGGACTTCATGGAGCAGCATGGCATTCAGCTTCCCGGTGACGAAGATCTGTGCATTCGCGAGTATGCCTTGCGAATGCAGGTGCTGCATGGTGACTGTGACGTCGAAGAGCGCCCGCCGCTGCTGGAATTTGAACGCCGAGCAAAATTTGATGGTTGGGAAGCCATTCAAGGAACTAGCACGCATCGTGCCCGTCAGAACTACATCAAAATGTTGTTTGCGTTGTTCCCGATCTGGAATCCGGTGCACATTCTCAACGTCGTGGTCGAACTGGCGCGTCAAGTGGCTCAGCGAGAGTTGGAAATTGCTCGTATGAAGATGTCTCGTCGCCGCACGTCATCGGTGGCCGGTGAAGTCCAGATTGTGCGCAAGCGCAGCAACATTGCGTTTGCTGAGCTTGATTTTGCGCGCAGCATGTCACTGTGTGGGCGCACGTCCGGGTTGGCGCTGCTGGAAGCTACCAAAGTGCGGTTGATGCCAGCGCGTGCATTGGACGACCCTTGCACTGCCGTGTCGTGCGTGTCCTGGAGCGTTCCAATGGAATATGAAGCCAAGTGCTGTCCTCTCCGCCTGATTGCGCTGAGTGCGAGTGGGAACCAAGCAGCCATAGCCGGTCAGCGTGGCTTCTGTTTGCTCAACCAACAGACTGGCAAGTGGCGAATGTTTGGCAACGTCAATGAAGAACACGACATGTTCGTTTACGCTCTGCTGTGGCTACAAGACGACGTGGTGCTGGTGAGCTACACCAAGGTCAGTGAAGATCACAAGGTAATGCATCTGCAGGCGTATCCTCGCAACCATTTGGACGAAGAAGCGCAGTTGGCACATCTATCGTTTCCCCGCGAGACTTCGTCAGCGTCAGAGGTCGATGGGTTGCAAGACGACTGTTTCTTCACGTTGGAAAGTGATGAGGAGGAAGCAAATGTGTTCTGCTTGACGCGGAAAGAGCTGTGGAGTTTCGGGGTCAAGCTCTCAGGTAGCATCCGCCAGGACAACCTGCAGTTGGAGCTGTGGTCAAAGCGACGCATCAAGCTGCCCGCCAACATCCTCGAAGCCAACAGCAGTCGCTTGAGTGCCCGCAGCCACAGCGGCAGTTGTGGTGTCGCGTATTTCACAATCATCCCACGTTTCTTGCATGTCCAAGACGAGACGCTGCGTCAGCGACAACGAGAAAAGTATCGCGAGGAACGCGAGTCAGAAGACGGCAGTGGTTGGTTCTCCAGCATCGTCAACATGATCGCTGGTGGCGAAGTCCCAGACCAGTATGCGCCAGAGGAGGTGTTGCCGCGGTTCGCGTTCTTGGACGTGCTCGGAAATGTGCTGGTTTGGGACCCAGAAATGCGGTCCCAACGGATGATCTGCTCGAACGTCACGACAATGTCGCGCATGTTCATTTCAGTGCAGGCATCGGAGAGTTGGCCCACGCCATGTCGACTAGTTTACGGGCTGTACGGTCCCGACGGCATGCGTGTGTGGCTGCCACTCCTGGACGGTGTGCATCTGACTCACACCAAAGCGTTTGATCGTGACGAAGAAGCGCTTGAGACCTTCTTAGCGTGCCATGACCCACTGCGAGCCAAGACGTACGAGATCGAGTTCGGTACAGCCCACGCCACCCCGGAACTGTACGAGCAAGTGTTGCATGAATACGGCATCGCCTTCGAGCACTTCGGCCTGAACAAAGATCCGAAGGACCGAGAAGACGGTGTCCGGAACTCGCGCGGCTGCATCACCTCCGTGGACGATCCGCTGGCCAAGGACGCGATGCTGCGCTTCGATTCCGATGTCAAAGTGCTCGGCCTCGAGGGCACGTTTGGTTTGCTCGTGGGACTGTCACAGGACGTGTACATGCCATCGGGCATGTACCTCCCATGTTATGACGTCTTCTGCCGTGTCCAGCCGTTCTTCCACCCTCTCTTGTGTTATCTCGTGCAAAACCGTCAGTTCGCGTGGACCAAGCAGATCATCGAAGCCGTGCGCCATCAGTACGCACTATCAACGCCGACACAGGAGCTGTTCCTGCATTCCATGCTTGAGTTCTGCTTTGCCAAGCAATGCTCTGTGGCCACGTTGGCAGACACAATCCGCCTGCTGCAGCCACCCACTGATGCGTTCGCTAGCCGCATCGACGTCGCTACCACCGCTGGCGCTGACCATCTCCAAGCAAGCAACGGTGCACAAGGCGATATTGACGAGTACTGCGAGATTGTGGCGCACGTGGCGCGCAAGAGCGAGCCATCGCGCCTGAAGCTACTGTTTCCATTGGCTGGTGATCCCCTCGAACTGCTCGCCATTTGCCGGCAACGCAATGAGCTGCGCACTGCCGCTAACTTCCTGTTGATCCTCGAAGAATCGGCGCTGTCGTCATCGACGGAGAAGAATGGCAGCAAGGAGTTCCGCAGCGCTTGTGCGGCCGAGCTTGTGGCTCAATGCATCGAGCACGAAGAGTTGACACTGGCTAAGCATGTGGTCCGTGTGGCGCGGGACTGGGAGCACCCTGTCGATGACGTTGCCGACATGGATGCTGCCGTCACACACCGACCACCATCAACGGACTCGCACGCGCTGCGCTGCATCGACGAAGAGTTGGCCAAGTTCATGTGGAATGACCTCGTCAGTGGCAACTACGAGCGTCTGGCGTGGTGTGTGGAAGAGCTGCAGGGCAAGCTGCCGGACGCGTCGGGCACGGATCAGGGCCTAGCTACGGCTGAAGACGAAGCTAGTGCTGTCCAGCAGCTGCGCCAGACCTTCATCGAAACCAAGCGAGCCAAGCAACTCAGGTAAGGGCACGCGCTAGATGGCACGAGCACAGCAGAACGAACATGATCCACTGATTGAAGACGTGTGTTGATGACAGGTTCTTGCAGCAGGCAGTGGCAGAAGCCCACTTGGACAAGTGGGTGAAGGTCATCAAGCGCGCTTTTGAAGGTTGAGTCGCGGTTTAGAACTCACGTGTTACCGATAAGAACAACAGTAACTGAAAGTGTTTTTTCGTTTTGGCATCCATGTCTCACCAGATACAGCGGTTCGTTTGTCCGACGCAGATACTGAGCTGTAACTCGATAACGGTGCAATTAATATCTTGGGGGGAATATAACGTTCGGACATGAGGCAGAACGGCGTTGTTGCCTGAGAGAATTGAGACCACGCACTTGGATGTTGTCGCGCGAGCACCGATTGTATTCGCTGTTTTGCATTGAAGTTGATGTTGCGTATCTCACTGATGAAGTCAGTTTGAAAGGTAATGCAGTGCTCCATTGATAATGCCTCCGCACCAGATACAAATCTGCCCAACACCTAGCGTTGACTTTGTCTGCGGTACTTGCGCAATATATATTTCAGACACCCGCAATAAAAAAACGCATTCGCTAAACCATAATTGCATATCTTGGTATTGGACAAAACATTTATCACGGTGTATTGATTGGATAACATGAAATGTCACACTTGGAGATCGTGAGTTATGAGTTGTTATTCGGTACGCGTCACAATGGCTAAGAGATTATACGAAGATTGGTAACATGCACATTTGAGGACTCTTTCGCATTTTCGACTCTTTGGCACATTGAGCATCGATGTTGGTACAAATTGCAAGGACTTGCACAGTAACGAAGTGCACAGAACAATCAGTCTGGTCACCATGTAACTTGAGTTTCTACCATTTCCGACCAGCCCAACGGCGACGCGCGGGGAAGTCGGAGGATTGTGGTGTCTAAGAAAATACTAGTAGAGTTCTTAACCAACTAAGTGTGCACGTGTCGCAGGAGTTGGGGTTGGGAGATCTTTCAAACCTGATCTGGCGCCTATCCATCACTTCTGGCAGGTCAGGCGTTGTTGAGGTGGCACAGCGCTTGGTTTCTCTCACTTCGACATCCCAGACGTGGCGACCACCAGCGACAAGAAGACCGCCTCACTCTAAACACCATGGCCGTGAGTAGCCACGCAACAGCCAATTGGTGGACAGAAAGAACGAGATGCTGATGGTGTCGATGTGCGTGTGTGTGTATGACAGGACACTGGCGCTGAAGACCCTCGTCGCGGCATCTATCTGGACGATGACGCCACGTACGATAAGAAGCACTTCCTCATTCCACACCACTACCAGGAGCACCTCGAGTCCGTGTTGATCCCAACGGGACTGATCCAGGACCGTGTGGAGAAGATCGCGCAGGACATCCGGTATGACTATGAGGGCAAGACGATCCACCTGCTGTGTGTTTTGAAGGGCGGCAGCGCGTTCTTCCACCACCTGATCGAGAAGCTGCGCCTGTTCCACAAGTACAACAAGTGCACGTACGTGCCGTTCACGTTTGACTTCATCAAGGTCAAGAGCTATGAAGGCACGCAGAGCACTGGCAACGTGCAGATCTCTGGCGCGGACTTGACCAAGTTCCGTGGTAAGGAGCTGTTGCTGGTCGAAGATATCATTGACACGGGCAAGACGATGGAGAAGCTGGTGCCATTGTTGAAGCAATACGATCCTGCCTCGGTGCGTGTGGCTAGTCTGTTGGAGAAGCGCAACCCGCAGAGTGTGGGCTTCAAGGCCGACTATGTGGGCTTCAACATCCCGGACAAGTTTGTCGTCGGCTACTGCCTCGACTACAACGAGGTGTTCCGTGATCTCGACCACATTTGCGTGATCAACGAGGCGGGCATTGCCAAGTATGCGAACAATTCTTAAGCAACCCCCGTCGAGCACAAGGCGATCGATAGACATTTGCGTTGTTGTAATACTTTTTTTTGCTTTTTCATATGGTCGTCATCGCGAATGTGACCGCCATTGTTCTTTCCATTCCATTGCTCTCCCAAATGCATTGCATCCCTTTATCGCTTGTTCTTTCTATTCCTCTACTTCTTGTTCGCGTACTGCTCTGGAGTCATCGTGCGGATGGTCAACCCGTGCATGCTCTTAATCTCGTCCTTGAGGATCTATACGTCACCCAGCACCACACCACATCAGCATTCGCACGGTTTTTCCATGACCAACTCGCTGGTACGCACCTCGTTCACCATGCGGTGCTGCTTCACGCGCGACTGCCCAGCAAACTGCGCCGAGACAACTTCAATGTCGAACATGGAGCCACAACCACCCGACACGTCCAGCACCTTGACGTGCGACGCCTCGAGCTTTTCCTTCAGCGACTTCTGCATCGCCTGCTCCGCCTCCGTGCCCGTGGCCGCAGCAGAGGAGAGCCAAGGCGCCCGCACGGGCGCCTGGCGTCTGCCCACTATCACCATCCGTCGCACAGCAGCCAACATTGTTGATCGACGTCCGTCACACGCTTTGTGGTGTCAAACCTTCCAGCACATTCGGCACCCGCGATATATTTATTCTACTCACAAGGATATATCTATTACTATTCCAACGCGGTTCAGTACAGATCCTCTATTAAGGTATGATACAGTACAGAAATCCAGTGAACCGTGCACCACCACGGTCTCGCACAGCGATTCCTTCGGGACAGCACGGGAGCGCGATGGACGACGAGCTCATGGCGGTCCCGGTTCCACTGGAGACTGAACCGACCGCCGCCCTCGATGAGGATCAACATGACCCAGCCAAGAAGATCAAACTCGGTGCGTTAGTTCGTTGCGTGGTGGCACCACCACCGACAGTCCTATCACTGACCGGAATGAACTCGCCTGTGATGGCATAGATGGCGTGCCCGACAAGGAGCATGACGACGCCACCCACCAACACCATCAGCACCACCAGCACCATCATCATCACCATGACGCGCATGCGGCGGACGCCGAGTCCGTCGCCGTGCTGGTCGCCAGTGCCGCCAGTGGACCCGAAACAGTGACGGTGGGGGCGTCTCCCGTTGGCACACCGCCGGCCACGCCGACGTCGTCGGCGGAAGGTGCGCACGAGACCGATGGCGGCAGCACTGCCAGCACCAGCGGTCGGCGCCGAGCGCGCATGCCGCGTACACGCACGAACGAGAAGGGCGAGCCGATTATGATGCTGCCGTCGTTCATCTGGGACTTCTTTGTCAAGGACCCCACGGGCAAGTTCGTCGTGTGCACGCTCTGTCCGGACCAGTCGACACGCTTTGCGTATTCCGGAGGCACTAGCACCATGAACCGGCATCTGCGGAAAAAGCACCAGAAGTTTGCACCCGGCAAAAGCGCGGCGGACTACGAGCTAGCCAAGTCGAGCAAGCGATCTGTGGTCGGATCGCCACGCGTTGGCAACAGCGCCGTGCCTGCGGGCCTGGTGGAACCACCAGTCTCGCTTGGTAGCCTCTCTCCCGGTGAAGCGGGTCGCCGACAGCTTTTGGACTTGCGCAACTCTCGACGTCGAGCGCCAACAAAGCGCCGCAAACTGCACCCAGGTCTGCTGGACACGATCACGGACCATGCCGCTGTCGCATACGGCCACAGCGCTGCGGACTTTGATCCGTCGGCGTTTGTGAGTCTACCAGGAAACGCGGCGTCCCCTGGAGCTGGCTTGCAGTTCCCACCAGGTTTTGAGCTCGGTGATAGCATGGAAATGGCTGGTGCCGGTCTCGATCCGCGCTTGTTCGAGTACAATCCACTGGCTGGCACGCTCAACTTCCGAACGCGCCGCAACGGTCCAAACCAGAAGGTGCTGACGCACCGATTGCTAAAGTATTTGATCGCGCAGTACGAGCCATTGGATGTGTCTCGAATGGGTATGGAGCTCAACGTGTTGCTATATGGAACCGATTACCCGAGCAGCAAACTGCCATCAGAAGACACACTCAAGCTAGCGCTGGCCAATCTTTATTACTCACAACGTGAGATCCTCAAAGAAGTGATCGCTGAAGTCGAAGTGCTCAGTCTGTCGCTGAACAACTGGAAGTCGGTGTTTGGACAAAATGTGCTCACGGTGAGTGGTCATTGGATCTCCAACGGCTTCAGCCGCCGCGATTGTGTGCTCGAAGTCTACGTCTTGCCGTTGGATGAGAGCGTCAACACGATCGCCTTGCTCCGCGATGTGATGGACAAATGGGACATCGCGCCGTCCAAGGTTGCTGCACTCACAATGATCAAGAACGGCAAGGAAGAAGCTATCCACGAAGAATATCCTGGACTATGGCTCGTCAACTGCTTCGTCAACATCCTCGACTCGGCTGTGGCTGCTGGCCTGCAAAAGTGCGCTCCGCTCATTCGACGTTGCCGTAACTACGTGTCATACTTTATCCAGAACCCATCCGAGTACCAGATCTTCCTGGCCCTGCAGCGCAAAATGGCGGAAGCCAGCGCTGGGCTGCATGAAGGTGCCACGGAGCATGGCTCACACGTGTCTGGAGCTGAGGATGAAGCAGACAAAGCCGTGGGAGCGTCTCCGAAGATCAGTGGCGTCTCAGGCGGTGCCTTCCCGGCGCCAACTCCAGTCCTGTCTGTTATTTGCGATTTTGAAAACCGATGGAACTCAACCAGCGAAATGATTTGCAGAATTGTCGAACTCGAGCAGATGTTACTGCTATACAAGAACAGCTTGGAAAGCGACACGAATCCAAACCGCCGGCCGATGCAGCTTCGCTTCGTGTGCTGTGAGCTTTCGGCGGACGAGTGGTCTATTTTGAAGGAGCTGGCGAGGTTACTGGAGCCCATCGAAGGAGTGGTCCACGTGTCCAATCTCGAGTACCCAGGACTCTCGATTGTTTATCCATTGCTGCACAGCATCAAGAAGCACTTGGATGATGCCGCGCTGTGGGTGTCTACGTCTTTGGTGGCTGCTGTGCGGAATGCTATCGTGTCTGGCTTGGAGATGCGCCTGTGCACATCTGGCACGGCACCGTCGTCGCCATACCTGTCGTGCTTGCTCGCCCCTCGCTTTAAGACGTTGCCGTTTGTTGGTCACGATGAGCGCGACCGCATTGTAGAGATGCTCAAGATTTTGCACGCAGAAATGATCGGCGATAAGGAAAATGTGAAAGATGGCACGAGCGAGCACGAGAAGAAAGCGAAAGCTGCAAAGAAGCAAGCGCTGCTCAATGAGTTTTTCCCACTGGACGAGCCGATCAACGAGATCGACAAGCTGAAATCGCAAGTCACTCAGTATTTGGATTCACCGTCGTTGCCAGCCACGGACGAAAGCGAGAATGATCCCCTTGAGTGGTGGAGTCGCTATCAGCGCATGTTCCCATTCCTCGCGAAGCTGGCAAAGAAGTATTTGTGCATCAGTGCCGTCTCCCTGCCATTTTACGAGGCATTCACCAACTACGGACAGCTGATGAAAGAGAAGAAAGCGCGCTTGGACATTGAAGTGGCAGCGCAGATTCTGTTTTGTCGAAGTGTATCACGAATTCCGGAGATGGATCGTATGAACGTGTAGCGAAGTTACTATTGTGAACGTGAAACACTAAGCAAGTCTACTTAAACAATTGTTTGCATCGTAAAACTTGGGTACGACACAGGTGGTGCGGACGGAGACAAGAACGCTCGAAAGTGCTCTTGGAACTTCGGGAGCCTCGCTGTCGGCGGAGATAGCGTGACTACGAAGGGTGGAGGGGTCATTTGATATAGCAGTTGCTGGGGCACGGGTCGTGACGCTGGTTTACAGTGTGTCATGGCAGTCGCTTGACGTGTCGCGGCTGGATGAGCTCGTTGCAACCAGTCTTGAGTCGCGTCGTTGACTCGTTGGTCGTACGTCTACGTCACAGTACAGTACACCATTCAGTGCAAATAATGTAGCTATTGGTCGGTTGTAGATCTACGTGAGTATGCGACCATGCAACCGTACCCAACTTCTAGCTCGCGGTAGCATTTGGTTCGGCCATGTGTAAAGACCATGGCGGCGGCATTCTCGCTTCAACACTGCTGGAGTCACACCCAGCGCTCTTGCTGCCTAAGGACACAATCACCACTGTTGTCACCAACACTTCCAATTGAACCATATCTTTGGAACAACTCACCTCGTGTAACGGCAAATGAAACCGCGAGCGCAACCATGCATACGACGTCTGGATGCGCATGTCATTGTGGAGTGTCGACGATGGATTTACGACTTCAGACTGCTGGAATGACATGGCGCGAAGCGAGCACTCGAGGAGGAAAGTCTAGAAATGAGCACCACAACAGCTCCAGCGGTCACTGTTGTCACCGTATGACTCGTGATCAAACGTGCCCGGTCGCCTTTGGAGACGTGACACAAAAAAACCGACTTCCTTTCACCCGGCTTTCGTTCGGCGTGGGCGTGCACACTGCAATCATCTGATGCGATCTGCATGCACCCATTTGATCGTCGACAGCGATTGGCCGGATCTTGGTGTAACGGCCGTGTCACCTCGCACTTGCATACGAACACGTGAATCCTCGGTGGCGGTCCTTCCAACCGGCACAGCGCACGTGGAGTTGCTGCTTTGCGGGCTTCTGGCGTCAGAACAGAAAGCGCTCTCGGTGCGAGCAGACAAGCAGAAGACTGCCCATCCAAGCTGATGGTGCACCGATTAACCAAGTGGCCACAAGGCAGTCAGCGACGACCTATACGTGGACGACCGCGGCGATCGAGCACGTCAACGCCAAAGCAAGGCAGGGGTGACGACAAAGAGGATGAAGTATCTGATGAAGTTGAAACCAAGCACGAAGACAGTAGCGATGCACAAGACAGCGATGAAGACGGAATGAGTGATGCCGGCGTTGACGACGAAGCAACTGCTGGCCGTGGACGACGTCGGATTCACTTCACGGTCGCAGAGCTGCAAGAATATTATCACCTGCCTTTGAAAACGGTACGCAAGTGCGAAGGAACAGGGTGAGCGTGCCCTGGAGGCGGGAAATGCCTGAACCGCTGGTTATTTGGCCGTCGAATGCGTTTCGGAGAACGATAACAGCTAGTGTCAGGCAGCGACGCGACTTGGAATCTGTGAGGCAGCACTCAAGCGCATTTGTCGAAGAAATCGCATCCGCAAGTGGCCATACCGCAAGCTTGCTTCAGTGCTGCGTCGGATGTCGGATCTTCAGCAGCAGAAACCGAATTGTGGTAGCAGCAAACGACCTCGCAGCTCTGTGTCGGCGAACGAGGTTGCTGAGGAAGCCCCCGACGACTGCTGGAGGAATTCGCTCGGCTCAATGAAGACGACAACACCGACGACAGCATCGATGAAATCTTTGGCCGCGTCAAGTGCATCCAAGATGGCTAAGCTAGAACACGAGCGCCACGCGATCATTGCAAGTGCTCATGTCTCCAGCAAGAAGGTTGGCAAAGCACCTTTGCCAACGATTCCCATGCCCGATGTACCGGCCAAATCATCCGAAGCCTCAAGATGTCCGGTGGTACCAGCCACTCTCGAGCCTCTTCCATTCTCAGCACGCGAGCACCATCTTGCGCCCCAATCGTTCACAGCGCTGCTGACAGATGCGCAGCCGAATCCACTCGAGTTGCTTGCTGACATTTGTGTCGCAGAAAACTTGCGCCGACCAGGGCCACTCAACCGCGTCCTGCACGAACCCGCTAACCCAGACGCACCCAGAACGACCGTGATAAAGCAGACGAAGAAGAAGAAAGGAGATGACGGCTGCTTGGTCATCTATACTTGACATACCGCATCGTCTGAATCGTGCGAGGTTCTTTCTCGTCCTCATCTGCGATCAATGCCATGTCCTCAACAGTCTTCCATTTGACCACGTTTCCATAGCAAACCGTGCCACTGCCAACCTCTGCTGACGTTGGATCATCGGGGTCTCTCCGGACCGCGGCAGGTTGACACCGATGGCGAAAAAAGGCCAATGTCGTTGTCGTCAAAGATCGACAGTGGGGCTGCGACATCGCGCAACTTGACGTCATGGCAATCCGTGGCAGGCGCAGCTTCCAAGTCTCCCTGGGCCTGAGTCCTGCGTGTGTGTGTGTGTGCACCCTCCGTCAGCGGAGACTTGTGCCTGCTCTGTCGTTGGTTGTGCCAGCCGGACAGCCATGCTGGAAAGATGCTTTGTCTCGTGCAATCCCAGCAAGTGTCGGCTGCACGTCGCCAATCTGTTTTGGCGGCGGCCATCGCAATACAGAGCGAGCCGGCAGCGCACGAAGACGTAGACTGACCATGGCCAACCGCCATGCCTCTGTTGCTCCCAACGGAAGCCAAACATCTCAGACAATCGCCGGTGGCAGCACTGGTCTTCCCGCAAGCCTCTGCATGATGCCGAATGCTCGCAACGTTTGGGTCTCAGGCAGCACATGTGATCGCCCGAGAGCACATGGACACCGCGGTTGCTGAGGTCGTGGCCACCGGCCTGTGACTCGGCCCCACGGTCACCCAGGTATTCCCTCGTGTTGCTGTTGGTTGGGCTCATCAACGGCCAAAACCGTGCGACGTGTGCCATGTTGGTTGCCGAGTGGAGACTTTCCGCGTATGGCCGTTTTCTGCTACTGGCTGGTGACGATGCAGTCCATGATTCATAATTCCAGTGCCTCCACGGCCCGCCGGCGCTGCTGCCCTTGCTGGATTGGTGGGTGGAACAGCCACGAAATGCCGCTGTTGTCCCGGTTGCTGACTTGTTGATGGTTGTGTTTGCTGCTGTTCTGGTTACTCGTGTTGGTTCATTCACATTCTTGCCGACTTCCAACCACGTGCCAGCAATGAAGTTAAGCCCACACAACAAGACGCCAGCGAAGGCTATCGACGAGGTCGACATGCGGCGATGCATCTGGCCGTCGCGTCCGCAGCCCCAGCAGCGCCTCAAGGCTCGTCGCCCCAGCAGACGGTTGTACGACTTCTCGTACGAGCAGCTCTCCAAGTACTTCGATATGCCGCAAGTGCTGGCCGCCAAGTGCCTAGGTGTCGCTCCGATCACCATCAAGCGCGTTTGCAAGCGTCTTGGGTTCCGATGGCCCTATGCGGAACAAAAGCGGCGGTTGCTGCATGAAGAACGGCGTTCAGCATTGAAGGAGGCGGAAGCAGCGGTGTGGTCAGGATCGGAAGGCGACGAGGACCAGCAGAGTGACGAATGCCCGTCAACGCTACCGAAGCCATGGCAAATGACGCCTGCTGGCCTTGCGTTCCATCGCCTGCCGGTCGACTGTCTCGGGAACGATGTCCACTCATCGTAGCGCAGATATCGCCGCAACTAAGTTATTAGGTACTCTCCTCAACAAATATACAAGTCAAGCTATCTCAAGTGAATCATTCTTTTATTCATGCTGTGCGGTGAACAAACACGTTTTGGGTGTCTTGGTTGGCACATTGAATCACTCATATGGTTCGTGGCAAATATAATAATCAGTTCAGTTCCTTGTGTTCAGCAGGATAGCGTTGCTGCGGCTTCATGCGATATGTGTCCGCTGCTGGCGACAGTCGACGATGTTGACCAGAACTGGGAACACTCAAACGGAGGATGTCGTAGTGCCATATGGCGGAATCACCTTTTGACGTGGTGAAGCTTGCGTTTCGACCGGCAGATCTCCATTCCCCTTCGAGTCCCAATAAGACTGCGATTCCTTCTGTTCTTCTTCCATGTCGGCAGCAAAACGCGCGGCACCGACTGTGTTGGTGAAAATGAACAGCGAGCCAAAGAACGGGATAAGTTCGAGGAACATCGCTTGCATCCCAAAACTTGAATATTGGAGACGGCGGTCCTTCACCACCGCGCGCTGTTCCACATACGAATAGCCCTTGAGTTCGAAATAGTAGAGGTGATATTCCCACGCCAGCAGAAAACCATTGAGCCAGACCCACACGACAGTGCCAAGAATCGGGATGATGTTAAGCGGCATCGTGGCGATCAAGACGACGAGACGCAACCATAAGCTGACGCGGCAACATGCAGCGCACACTCGGCAACAGCCGGAATGGCGTGCCTCATTCGACACCAACTCGCCGAAGCCACGCAACTGCAGCACTTGTGCAAAGATCTTGTCGGCAAAGCAGGGCAAGCACGTGAGCGAGTAGATGAGCGTGACAAGGAAGATCTCGAGGATCACGAGGATCACAGCCAAGAGCCACGCGAGCCCTGCCGGGACGCCCACATGCTCCAGCCCGATAGCCTGTGGATAGAGGCCAATGGTGAAAAGGACGACCACGGACACCAGCGCCACGACGATGGTCATCAGGATCGGGCACATGGCTGTGACCCACAGGCTCGGATGAGCCACAAAGTACGCAAAGCCGGCGACAACATACGTTGACATGAGCACGTCGGTGGTTGCTTCAGCGGTCTGGCAGCGGAAAATCAAGTGGCCAGACGGGGAGGTAATGCGCCAATGAGAAGCCGCAGTTGCCACTTTCGTGATTCCATTGGTTAAAACACAGACGCGTCGGAAATATATGCATTCAACTTTACAAGTCGTGATGGACTTCCAGGAAACCCGTCTGAAAGGAATTGTACATGGATATCGCTGCTCGCCAAAGCGACGAGCAACAAAGACTTGCCATAAGGCTTTAGGTGCATGATGAAGGCTCCCACAGTACGCGAAGTGAGTGAGGCAAACCAAAGGTGCCGTGCTAATCCCATTGGCATCTCCAAAAGAGCAGCAAAGTGGTTGCGAGGCTGTCGCGCTGCAGCCAAAAATTAATCTTCCCAGGTCAGGCTTCAGCGTGACTTCTCCCGATGTCTCATGTGGGCCACACTATCCATCACATCTGGCAGGGGCTGACCGCCAAGCAAACTCTGGCTTCCCTACCCCTCTCTGGAGCATTCTGTGGATGGAGCAAGAGAGAGTGCGTTCCGCAGCTCCACCTGGTGGATCACCCAATGATAGTGGACACAGACAGCGGATCCGCCCGCTAAGTCACACGAAACGCACCAATCAGCGACCCCAGGTGGTGGACCAAACGCACGATCGAGCCAGATGGGACGTGAAAAACAGTCCACTTTGATGGAGTAGAAGCGAGGGAACGACGACCGACCCCGAAAGCGCGTTGATCGAGAACGGTGGCGACATCGAACGCCATTGCGTTGCCAGCCAGTGCAGCCTCGACCGTCGAGTGAAAAGCCTGCGTCTGGGAGTGTCTGCATTGCTGGCATTCTTCTGTGCGCKGCGTCGAGGTCGCTCCAGTTTGCGTCATGCGAATCACCGTGCTGTTTTCCTGCGTCTTGCTTGGTGCGTATGCGCGCTTTGTGTCATCACGGATGGTCGCGACCTGCGCTGACAACAACTGTTCCATTGCGTTTTGCAGGCTTGATCGTTGATGGCACGTCCGCGTTGGTTGGGAAGAACGCCGAGCGTGCCTGCGCCGCCGTGACGACATGCTACAAGGGCGGCAACATGGGGCAGCCGTGCGCCATTGGCCGCGAGGACTGTCCGCCATGCACCACGTTCGATAACAACGGCTGCTTCGAGATTGTCAATGGTAAATGTCCCTTCGGAACGGACTGCACCAATGTGTTTAGCGGTGGCAAACCCACTGAAGGCAGCTCGTCGGCTGCGTTTCCGTCGCCCACACCGTCTTCGCCATCGCCGTCACCATCATCACGAGACCAAACGGGTCCTGGCGAGGAGGACAACGGAAAGCGTATTTCCAAGGCGCCGACCGCATCAGCCACACCAACTACGTCTGCTCAGAGCCTGAACGACTCGAACAACGCCGATTCGACCACCGGCAATGCTACCAAGTCTGGCAATGGTATGACGCTCGTGTTTGGCATCATCGGTGCGGCCATCGGCGTGATCGCCGTGGCCGTCATTTTCCTCGCCCTGGTGCGTCGCTCGCGCACATCTGAAGACGATGAAGAAATTGAGGTCAGCAACACGCCACACACGTTCAACAAGGCGCCGAACCGCGGCGACGTTGGTGGCGGAGCGACGTATGCTCAGTACGCCACCGACTCGTCCCAAGTGTCGACCAGCGGCGTCATCAACTATTACAATCAAGCTCCTGCGGCGCAGCCAGTAATGGCGCGCCCAGCTCTGACGGCACATCGTGCCGGGCGACCAGGGTCGCGCAACAACTCGGTCGAGTCTATGCATGGGTCCCAGCTCCGGAACGACCCAACATATCACCATACCGTCGCCATGGGCGAGCCAGCAGCTTCCGATGTGACCAACACGCACGTGGCTGTGTCCGTGCATCCCCCGGAGCACCCATCTGGGGTTATTCGTCGGGCGTCATCTCCTCGTGGCACACGCAACTCGTTCGAGTTCTGAGCTGTGGCGAACACGGTGCAGCGACGACTTCCTGGTGGCCATGCGCCACCGGCATTCCACGGGTGCATGCGCAAGTTAAAGGCAGCAATGCTTGCAAATCGATGGGTCGGGACGGCACGCTGCCCTGGCCCCGAGGTCGTGCTCATGAGTGGTTATTGTTGTTCTGTTCGATCGAGTTTCCCGCATCATTATCATGAAAATCATCGCCTGGGCTTGGAGAGCAATCGCAGCGGCTCCATCGTCGCCCCGGTGGTGCGTAACATAATCTAGCCTCAGTGTGTACCCGTTTCCCGACATTCATGTCTTGCATTGTCGCCAGCAACGACCGCCATCTCTGTGACTTCGTTGCTTCGCATGTTGCGTCATCGTCACTCAAACCAGACGACGATCATAGGAGCTGCGACGATCAAGTTCTCCAGCTGTGTGCGCATGCACTTCGCTGACTGTGCTAATCCTTCAGCGCGTTGGAGTGTTGGGCCCAGTTGGCCGCTTGGTTGTCACTGCTGGCTGGTGATGCGTGGGCACGCGCACCCACCATGAACGGCACCCGTAGCCATCTTGTTCATGCGTATCACTCGGTTTGTCCACTTCAAGGTAGTGAACTGGTCCAAGAGGACTCGCTGCTAAACGGACAGATATGGTACATGTATTGGTTGAAAAGTGGTTCCCTACCAACGCTTACGGCTCAATCAACAACGAACACAACGGCCGGACGCAAAGGTTTTCCCACCGGAGCAACGCGAACATGGCGTCCTCCACCCATGTTCTTAGGATCCGTGGCGATTCGTGCGCCACGTGCCCAGCCACTTGCAAGCGCCAGCGCTTGGCACTCTTACCAGACTCTCCCGGGTGGCGTGTGTAGAAGCTGCCGTAGCATAGTCTCATGTACTCGGCCCCGTGACGCTCCTTGAGGATACGTCGCATTGCTTCGTCGTCGGTTGGCTCAAGCGTCCGCATAACGAGCACGTAGCCGTCCGATGTCTGGGTGCGCGACGCCAAGTAGACAGTTTTGTTGCGCTCACTGAAGTCGCCATCGACGGGACTGAACATATTGCGAGCAAGAACGACGGCGTTCTCATCAAACTGGCGCACCAGGCATACCTGACGATGCTGGTACATGAAATAGAGCACGGGCTTGCTCGTGATGTTGCCGACGACGCGCCAGCTCTTGGTCACCACTTCTTCCATGTCCACACCCTCAAACGACTTGTTGAGGGTGAAGTGTCCTTGGTCTTCGACCACGGCAGCCTTGTTGCTCCAGCCAAAAGCACTGCGAGCAGACAAACTGACCTTATTGGCTCGCACAGCAGCGCGGATGACGTCAAGATGACCCGACGACAAGAGCTTGGCGGCATCCTGCGAACTGGTCATGCTCGGTAGAAAAGGCATAACGTCGCGCACCCATTCAAAGCCAGGTAGCACGAATTGGCCAGGAGCGGGCAGCGCCATCACGGGCATCTCATCGACGGAAACCAGGGCTTGGATGGCTTCCGCAGCGAGCTTGTACTTGTCGAGTTGCGTCTCGAGCCACACGTTCTCCTCACGCAAGACGTAGACAAGCTGATGCAGCTGATGCAACCGAAAGTTGAGTTCCCGCACGCGGCTTTTTGCCAAGCGAGTGCTGTTCTGCCCATCCAGAGCCTTGGCCTTGGGCGATTGCTGCTGCGCGGCGTGGCGACGGAGTTGCGCTTCCAACGACTGGATCAGCTGCGCCATTTTCACGCGTTCTTGCTCCTTCCGTTCGCGCAGTCGCCGCATGCAGTCGCGGTTCTGCTGGCGTCGCCGCTGAGCTCGCCATCATGTTGGTCTGGCCGTGTGGCATGTCCACCAGGGCTTCCTTCACGTGAAATTGCTGCCTTCGCGCTCTCCCGGCACGAATGTTGGCACACACTGCCACACACCACACCCACACACACGTGCAGGCTTTTGTGCGTCAGCATGCAGCTGGAGCAGGCAGCTGCGTGGTCGGACTGCACATGACCTGGCCTTGCACACCAGATGCAAGGTGGCTGATGTTGAAATGGAATTACCGCCAATTACCATAAATCGGTAACCATATTTCCAACGGACACAGAAAATGAAAACACACAGAATGTGTAATATATCACTTACTTACACTGTACAGTGCGCGCAGAAAGTATATGCGCGCCTGCCGGACGGGGAACCGCCAGTTATTCAACGACCGAACGAGAGTCGTCACGGTAGGTTACCACCAGTGTGTGCCACCTGGTGAACACCACGAGGTGTACATCAAATGTCGGGGGTAGAAAAGCTGTGGCTCACTCGTTGTAGTGCATGGGTGCCTACTGTTCGGCTCAATGCCTACAGGAAACCGTGTGCAATCCGGGTGCTCAACCTCACCCACAAGAAGTTCCACTTGCAGCCAGACATCTGTCTTGCGCAGTGGTCACATCCTGACTTCATCCCCAGGAAAGTTGGTATGCCTCACTAGGGTTGATGTGACAAGGCACGTCACACAGCACTTGTGCACAAGGAAGCGTTGACTTCCGCGCAATCACTCAGGTGCCCTGTGCCTTAGAGCAAGTGATTGCTCTTGCTTTCACTGAGAAAGCAGTTGAAGTTTGCAAGAGATTGCAAATGCAGAAGTGAGTAGATTACG
>NSDO01000190.1:0-97305 GCA_002286825.1 Lagenidium giganteum | reverse complement strand
AGAGCAAAGTGGTTGCTCCAGCCCTCCGCAGTGAGGGCAAGAAGTTTGCAAAGGATTGCAAATGTAGAAGTGATGTATTACTCCCTTAGAGGAGAGCACCAAAGGGCGCAGGCGTTTCCTAACTGCTCTAGCGACCCTTAAAATACAGACCCGATTGGTCATTAATATGCATCTCAGCTCTGATTGGCTGATAACATCAAGGCGGCCCTTCGGGACGCCGTATTGCAAACGACACATCTTTAGTTGCAAACAATGCAATTCTTGACATCTTGTGTGTTCAACAACAAATGTCGAGAACCCAATTGTGGTGTTCGACAACAAATGTAAAGAACACCTTTGATCACATGTGTGATCAACCCAAATGTGTAACATTCGTTACACCCGCCCCCACTTAGCGTGCGAACACACCATGATGTGTGAGCCCAAATAGAAGTGACCACATACATCAGGGGTCACGCGACGGGGATCTTAAGCCACCAACTGTGGCAGTTGTGCCAACGCGGTCGGCGAGGTCAAACGCAACATGACCGTGAAGAAGCCGACGAAGAAGAGCGCGTCGCACGACGCACGGACATCAGAGGATGTCCCGGCATCGCAGGATGCCACCGCGGGTTGAGAGGGGACTAGTGATGTCCCCGACACGCCACGAGCCACTGCTCGTGGCAAAGACAGCGGACCTGCTGTCGCCAAAGCGATGGCGGGCGGCAGGCCGAGTGTTCCTGATGGAACCAAGCGCGCCGCCAAAGCCAAGAAGTCGGCCACGACGTTGGCCTTGTTTGGCTCCGACGATGAGTCGAGCGCCGAGTCTGACGGGAACGTCAGCCCGGCGGCCAAGACTCCGTCGAAGCGTGCGAAGACTCGCACTGCGGCGCCATCTCCGGAGAGGGCGACACTGAGCGCCAAAGGGAGAAGGCGTCCGCTGGTCCCTGATGTGGACCTTAGGACAGTAGCCCATCCTGCCGTCGAGTTCGACGATGAACTCCTGGAGGGCATGCTGGAAGACGAGGCCTCCGAAGCGGGTGAGCCGACGCCACCACCATCTCCTGGGCGGTTTGCCACCGCCACCAACACTAGTACTCCGCCGGAGGACATGGCAACACTAGTACTCCGCCGGAGGACATGGCCGGCGAGGAAACCCTTGGCTGGCTTGCCAGGGTCGAGGCCGAACGGCCAAGAGGACCCGTCATCGAGCCGATGACGCCAGGGGTGACCGAACCACCCACGCTTTGCGATGCTCAATCATCGCTATTCGCGTGAACAATGGCGCAAAGAGCGCCTCAAGCGAAAGAGCATGAGAAAGCCCGAGCGGACGCAGTGAGTCAAACGACTCCGCACTCCGTATGTTCTCCTTGAGAATGAAACCATGGCTCAATATGAGCAAGCGTTCCACACGTGGGAACGGCTGCGCGAAATGCAGCCAAACAGTGACAAACGTGTCACTCGTTCGCGTATGTTTCAATACGCGGATGCGCGCGCTCGGGCACACGTCGATGTGTACCTCCTGCAGCGCGCGCTTGAGGAGGACTCCGCCTCCGCATGGACTATTGCCTGTGAGCGCCAGCTCGTGCCGCGAGAAAGCGACGAAGGACGTCCGGCACGTCCGCGCGAAGCTGGGCCTCAGACTCCCACGTACTCTCGTCCATCGAGAAACCTTTCCACTTCACGAGGAAGTGGCGATGTGGGGCCTGTCCTCTCTGACCGAGCAGTCGGTCAACAACCCAGCGCCGCTCCTGTGCGCTGTCAAGGAGGGATGGAGGGGCCCGTCTCCTACGAGTGGGCCGAGGAATATCCCTCGTGTCGGGCTCCCGNCAAGGAGGGATGGAGGGGCCCGTCTCCTACGAGTGGGCCGAGGAATATCCCTCGTGTCGGGCTCCCGACTGCGAGTGCCCACGGCGGTGGGGCGAGGCCGTGGCCGCGACGGTGGGTCGCTTTCGTCGTCGGACGACAACGCTGTTGGACGAGAGCACTCGTCTCGATTCTCGTCTTCAGAAGGTTGAGGAGTGGACCTTTGACGAGAAGGGCGAAGGGCGCCTTCGCATTCTGCACGAGGACGTGTATCGGCGAATCTTTCGCCTCGAGACTGATCTCGAACGTCTGCAACAGGACGTTGCACGTTGTCGTGAGGAGAATCGTCATCTCCATCATGCTCTGCAGCGTCAGAGCGTGGTGCCACCGTGGGCGCCGCACCCGGCGTACGCCAATGAGCTTGCTCGAGCCGAGGTGCCTCGTGTTCCGACACGCTCGGCAGAGGCTCCAATGCCTCCTCGGATGATGGAGCCATCCCGTGTTGTGGAGCTCGCGGAGAGCTCACCTCGTCCGCAGCCGGGATCGAACGACCCACCGGCTCCAGCGGAGTAGACTCGGGGTCTACGTATGGCTTCAGCAGCCCAACGTAAAAGGTTGGGTAAAGCTTCATTGTGGACGGGATGTCCAGGCGATAGTTCACATCGCCAATGCACGCTTGGACCGTGTAGGGTCCAATCCATCTCGGCAGCAGCTTTGCCACTCACGTTAGTGATTGCATGTGTAGGGATATTCTTAGATGATAATAACACCTTTATCTCCCACATTAAACTTGGTGATCTGCAGAGCGTCGTGGAGTTCTGCCAGGGGCAGAAATCCGAGCCCTCCGGCGGACGTGGGGGCGTAGAAGAACTCGTTGGTCGCCGCTTGGGGCAACTTGAGGAGATTCTTCAAGCCCTTGGCAAGCATCCTGTCAAATCCTTGCAACTGTGTTCTCAAGGGGCGCGTGTTGCGCAGCAGATAGTCCATCTGGGGATAGATGTAGGTCTTGATCGCCTTGATGATCTGCCATGGCGCAAGCTTGGTCTTGAGCAGTGCGAGGGTTTGCGTCTTGAGCTGCGTGAGCTTCGCTGTGAGCTGCGTGCGTTGGCGGACGTGGTCGAAGCCATCGCCAATGCCCAGATAGGTGTAGCTATCCTGAAGGGTGAGCTTCGGGATGGGTTCCCCGTCGAGCCGGAGCTCGAGGTCGTCGACGACGTGATTAGAGTTGTTGGTCGTGATTGGTAGGAACGCGCACTTGTCGGGGTTGGCTCGCATCGTAGTCCAGCGAAGGAACTTGGTGACGACTTGGTGTAGTTTCCGGATGCCGTCTGCGGAGTCGGCGAAGATCTTGAGGTCGTCGGCAAAGGCCGAGACACACTCCCGCAAATTCGGTGCCACTGGGACGCCGGTATCGCTGATGGAGTGTAGCGCGCGCATCAAGGGAGTCAGCGATGCGATGAATAGATAGGGGCTCAAAGGGCACCCTTGGTAGACCCCGATTTCCTGGCGGATGGGGTCAGTCAATCCATCGCRGGACTCGACCATGAAGTAGGAGTCGGTGTAGATGTCGATGGCGCATTGCACAAAGTCTTCGGGGACGCCGAGGCGGCGGAGCACCTGCCACATATATGGCTGGGGCAAGGAACCGAAGGCATTCTTTAAGTCGTACCAGACGATGTACAACTTCTTGCGCGACCGTCGCGCCTGATCCAGGAGCGAGGCGCCGAGGANGGTGCAAAATTTTAAAAATATGCGTGAGTTCGGAGGCGTAAATCTTAGGTGCGCTGGCAGTAATTTGCTGGGAAAGTAAATCGGAGCCTTGATATGAACGAATCTGATTGGTCGAGCTTATCATGGAAAATCGTCGATAAGAATTCAAGGTTTTTTCTTATCGACGATTTTCCACGTTAAGGCGCTTGGTGGGTTAAGAAGCTATTTAGAATGATCATCCTCGGCCCAAGTTTTAGTGGGAAGAACGATTTAGTGTTCTATATTCTGAAAAACAGTCCAAACGTGTTCGGTCATCTCCATTTCATCGCTCGCAATCCTAACCAAGAGCTTTATAACTACATCAAGGAGAAATTGAAAGGCTTCTGTACCATATATGAGTCTGACGCTCCACCAAATGTAGACAGCATTCGGAAAAATAATGACGATTCAATCGAGCTTGTGATTATTGATGACTATTCGAATGATCAGGCGCTACAAAACACTCTCTTCTCCCATTACTTCACTAGAGGAAGACACTTCAAACTGAGTACCATTTTTCTAAGCCATTCATACTTTGCCACTAGTAACATGATACGACTAAATTCTAAATATGTGGCAATATTGAAGGCCAATTTTAAACGTGATCTGAAAATGTTGTTGAAGGACTTCAACATTCCTAAAATTACTGAGGAGAAATTATACCGAGCATACAAACTTGCTACTGAGAAGAAAGGGCAGTGTCTTCTACTCGACTCCGTAAAAGGAGAGCTTCGATACAATTTCAGAAAAATTGTAGATCCTTCTACTCTATAATATATAAGATGGCGAATCTCATTTCTCTAGATTCTACTTGTCTTGTTGACAATGGATTTAACAACATTCTACGATATACCTTCCCAGGCTCGAGTATCAACTTTTCGAATACTGAAATAGCTATTCACAGCATTCAAATGTATAACTCCCAATTCAACAATGACTCGACCGCATATGGAAATAATACATTCAGTATCATTGTTCCTACTGCTGCTCATAGTTAGCGGGATGAACATACAAAGACGTTCCAGATCCTTTGAGCTGGGCGGCTGACAGAGTTACTATCTTACCCGAGCCAAGCTTACGGATCTGTGGTTGTGTAATATCGATCGAGATCTTCTTATATACTGTCATGGGTTCTATATCTTCTGATCTAAATATAGTTCAGAAAATAATTAAATCACATCCAGATCCAGATCTTCAAAGGTTTGCATCAAGTAAGGTTTATTCTTTTGCTTACTATACAACCATAAAAGGCACCATATTCCACGATACGACTTTGAAACGCCTTGATATTGCTTACGATTATACTTGAGATTTCCCAATACTTTAGGTGGACCTTCACCCATGGAGTCAAAATATTTATCATTATACTGAGCACACCAATGACCAACATCTTGACCATCTCCAAGCAGAATCAAATATGAACCTTTACCAAGCGGACGATGAAGTTCTCCAAGTCCATAGATTCCATCGAGGTGGACGTTGATAATATTTGCTAGCTCGATCAGGTCGTGGTCAGAAGTCACCGGTTTTATGAGCGTGTGCGCTGACTTTAAGGCAGAGTCACACGTGACTCTACCTTGGGTAATTATATTTGACATTATTAATTTTTCAGGAGTCTTATATATCTCATATACAAAGGATAGTTCTCGATATGGCGGACGCAACAGAACTAACAGATCAATTTCTCTACCAATGTGCTGTCAAGCCTGATCAGCCAGTAAAGATCAGCCGAAGCAAGAACGTTGTAGAAGTACCCGATAATAACCAAGGTAGTTACAGCTCGGGTCATATTACACTCGATGCGGCTAGTCAACTCAATGGCTCTAAAGGTTTTGGCTCAATCAAAGATGGCTACATCATTCTACCTTACGTAGTAACAATGAAGAATTCTGGAGCGAATGATATGACAGCTGCAGCGAATCGATTCTGTTTAGCACTGAAGTGTGGTGTCTGGAATGTCATCGATGCTCTGGAAGTAGAACTAAATGGTCAGCAACTCATCAACATGGAAGATAATAAACTCTACTGGAACAATATTCGTGCTCAAACAGAATGGACGGCCACAGAAGTATCCAAGCATCGTTCTGATGCCTTTCTGTACCCTGATGATTGGAGCTCAGTTGCATATTCAGGCTCTGCAACTACCGCTGGTGATGGATTCGTTAATTAATAATGGTACTTACACCGCTGATGTTCTTGGAACTACGGCTACAGGCAGCAGCTTGCTCTTGAACAAAGGTCATACTAACCGTGCACTCTCTGCTCCTCCACCAGTAGCAACTACAACTAGAACTTTAGGCGACACTGGTGCAAATACGTTTGGTTGGCCAACGCCTAAATCAGGTGTATCTCAATCGATTGCGCAACAGCATGGACGTGGTGCTTTCGTTTCAGGGTTGGGGACTGCTGGTTCTATTATGGGTACGTGGTATTATATGTTGATTCGATTCACAGATCTTCACCCAGTCTTCAAAGAGCTTGATTTGGTTGCCAACCCTCAGCTTAAGCTCCGTCTCCGAGTTAACACGGGATACACCGATATCACTGTTGCATCAGGTCGAGTGATCTCTCTCTCGAGTACTGTTATGACTGGAAGCAATACTGTCCCATTCATTGTAAGCAGTGCTACATCAAATAATGCGATGAATGGAGTTCTTCATGCTACAAATGCTACAACCCTTCGCGTAGCATTCGGTCCGCTAATGCATTCACTGACAACTCTTGCTACTGCTGGTAACTACTTCCCATTCACTACGTCGCGCTTGTTGATTCCGTTTTATGATCTTGCGAACCCATCCGCTCTTGTTTCTAAACCAGTAAAGACTTGTCGTTACCTCGATTGCTACGCTCAATACTTTCCAGGTCGTGTAGGAACTGGTGTTAGTACAGCTCAGCAAAACGCTGCATTCAACTTTTAACTGTCAGGTACGTGGAAGAACATCAAGTATGTTGCTTTGATTACATTCTCCGAAACGAGCTCCGGACATTTCGCTACTGCCACTGCACAACAGTTCCAGAGTCCTTTCGATAGTGCTCCATGGACGTGTCAGGCTGGCGCAAGCATTCGTGGCTTCCAAGTTCAAGTAGGTAATACGAATGTCTTCCCTAAAGCTATTGACTATGACTATGAACAGTTCTTGGATGAATTCTCTAAGATCAATGCAATTAATGGTGATCACAGCCGTGAAATTACGAATGGTCTCATTGATCTACAGAAATGGACGACAGTCAATCGTGTGCTAATTGCTGACTGTTTTCGCTTCACCGATCCAGACGTTCCTCAGTCTGTCAATGTTGCTGGTGTTAATGGCTCGTGCCAAGGTACTAATGTACTCATCATTGTTGTCTTCGAAAAGTCTTTCGACATCGATCGGCTAACTGGCGAAGTTACGAAACATTAAGCAATATCATTCGGATATTACTTCACATAAATATATAAAGCACAATGGATGAAATCAACGGGTTCAGAGATAGCTTTTACCGACGCTTCCTTCTCTCCCATGATCGAATTGATATCGATGATGAGCTCAAAGAGCTTGAAAAAATGATCGAATACCAAAACACAGCTATTAGGATGGCTGAGAAGCAACTTAATCTCCTTAGTATTTATAACTTACCTAGTGATATTGATACGAAGTATAGAGTACAATCTGAGGGGATGATCGATTATTGTGACCGTAAGCTAACTAAACTTCAGGACCTTAGAGATGAAATTCAACCTTTGAATTATTTAATATACACTACTATATAGGGATCATGGACAAGATCGAAGATCTTGGAGGCGCAAGTCTTCGAGATCAAGATCTCTTCAGCTTGCTGAAAGTTGAATATATTGATGAGGTCGACGAGCCATGTCCAATTCATATCAATGAAACATACTACTTACCTTCGGACGTTGAGCTCCAACCAATCTTTTATGACGAATACTATGCAATGCCTACTACAATGTTCACCGTTTGTGAACAAAAAAAATACTTTTTTTTTCTAACTCGCTTGTCTCAAAACTCTGCTTCACTCGAATCAAGTCTTTGGATAAGCTAAGGCATTTCTTCGAAACATAGTCGTTGTGTCCAAGTCATCCGAAATACTTCTTATCATTCTCGTGGATCCATTTGATTGTCTTGTTGCGATATTTGCCCCAACGCATGATATAAGTGTCATCACTCGGGTCTTGAATCCTTCCTTCAAGAAACGATTTGATTTCTGAATTATCACCTGTCATTGTTTCTTGATTGTAGAGCCAACGACAGTACGATGGATCACTATCATAGACCTCTCCAAGGGGCTTTCCCTTGTACTTTCCAAAATCTAGAATGACACTCATGGGTATGGGCTATGGGTATATATTTGTAAATATTTATGTATCAGGATAGAATAGTAATATTGGAAAGCATTTGAATTCGTTGCATGAGAGTTCAAGAATGAGTGAATTGTTGATGTGAAATGTAATAGAAGCATTCCATCGCTGTAAGTGATGGTGTGGATGTAATGGATGATTGTGGGTTGATACGTGTGAAATTTGTCATAAAGACGGTACAAAGCGCTGTGGTTAGGTAGTTGGGGTGATTAGGTGTTCCTATATCGAGAGAAATTGAAACCGGTGCAAATGCCGCTTTAACAGTATATACTCCCGTCTCATCTCTGATGACTGGCGTGGCCTTGGGAATCGGGCGATGTCGGAATCGGTCGGGGTTCGCAACAAAGGGTGTCAAAAACTCGACGTTGAAGGTCGGATTGACCTTCTTCATGGCCGGTGGCAATGCGAGTTTTGCGACGTTTGGGTTCACCATGCGTTCCACTTGGAAAGGCCCGATTTTTCTCGCAGCCAGCTTGGCTTTCTTGAGTAGAGCGTGCTGGGCAGCGTGCTTCAATGCRATGTTCTTCGTGTCCAAGTAGACGTAGTCGCCAGCCTCGAATGCAACCTCGCGGCGCTTCTTGTCGTAGTACCGCTTGTATCTCTCTTGAGCGGCGAGCAGATTCTTCCGAGCTCGCATCACCAACTCTTGCCGGTGCTCCGTGAATTTCTTCGCAAAGTCTGCTCATGGCACACAGTGCTGGCGTCGCTCATAACCGGATTGCGCACCTTTCGGCCGGTGTCCWATTCGAAGGGGCACAGTTGAGTGGCGGAACTCGTCAGCGTTGCGTGAGCGTACTCGATGGTGCCCAGGTGGCGTGCCCAGTCGGTTGCTTGGTACGATATCATGCATCGAAGCGCGTCWTCGAGCACGGCGTTCTGGCGCTCTGTTTGCCCGTCCGCTTGGGCACGATGGGCAGTGGTCATACTAAGCTTCACGCCCATGATAGTCATCAGCGACTGCCAGAATTTGCTGGTGAACTTCGGATCTCGAGCGCTGATGATGACAGCAGGCAATCCATGGTGGCGGACTACAGTGTCGAAGAACAACTGCGCGATGTCGGGTGCTTCGGCATTCGTGACAGTCGGCGCGTACTTTGGCCACTTGGAGAGCTTGTCGACCACAACAAAAATGGCGTCGAACCCATTCGATACTGGAAGACCGGTGATGAAGTCCATGGTCACCACTTCCCAACATGTCTGTGGCACGGGGATTGGCATGAGCATTCCGTTCTTCTTTRCGGTGCTCGTCTTCCACCGTGYGCATGTCTGGCAGCTGCTGACGTAGTCGTTAACGTCCTTGTGCAACGTGGGCCAAAGGTACCATTGCGAAATCTTCAATCTCGTGCGCCATGCGCCTGGATGTGCTGCCGTTGCGCCATCGTGGAATTCTTGCAATACTTCAGCTCGCAATTTGTCATCGTTGGGTACGCATAGCCGTGGCACCGCACTGCCGTCGCGTACGAAGAGCAACCCCTCGCGTTTCTTGTATGCCGTGCGGTCGCCCTTCCAAGCTGCAGCAAAATCCGGATCCTTCGCGTAGCCTGCTTGGAATCGGTTTCTTGATGCCGATGACAGATACACCGTGCAGACGACGAAGTCGGTGGCGTTGACTTGAAGTTTCTTGGCTCAATAGACATCGATGTCTTGAGCCACTCCGACCGGACTCGGTACCTCCCTCCCCTTCAAGTCGACGTCATCGAGCAGAAGCCGCTTGACATCCAGCTGAAGCACTTGGCACTGGATTGCGAACGCGGAGTGACGACGCGTGCGGACACCCAGCTCACGGCACACCGCCGTGCAGGGGTGAACGACTGGGGTAGCCACGAGAGCAGCGGCACCCACGGGTCGTCGAGGTCGGGACAGCGCGTCGGCGACCACGTTCAAATTGCCCTTGACATGATGCAGGACAAACTCATACTGAGAGAAAAACGTCAACCAGCGAGCCAGCTTGGGTGACACCTTCGGCTGCTGGAACATCCACTTGCATGCCGAGTTGTCCGTGAAAACGTCGAATGTACGTCCATGGAGATAGTGCCGCCACTTCTCGAGGGCCGTCTTCATGGCAAATTCCTGTTCGTGGGCTGGCCATTCGCGCTCGTGGGGACCGAATTTCTTGGCATAGAAAGCGACTGGGTGGTCGTTGCCGTCGATGACTTGCGACAAGACCCCGCCCATACAGTCACCGGACGCGTTCGTCGTGACCACAAACCCTCGCGAGAAATCGGGCAACCGCAAGACCGGAACCGGAGCTTGTTGAAGCGCCAATTTCAACGAGGCAAACGCTTGGTCTTGCTCGGGACCCCAGCGCCAAGGCGTGTCACCTTTGGTCAATTCACTGAGAGGCATGGCGATCCGCGCGAAGCCGCAGATGAAGCGGCGATAGTACCCCGCAAGACCGAGAAAACTGAGAAGCTCCTTTTGGCACCCTGGAGGAGCATACTGCTCGATCGCATGTGTCTTCTTCTGGTCGACACTCAATCCTTCGCCGCTGATCGTATGCCCAAGGAAGGCCACAGTCGGCAAGCCAAAGGAACACTTCTCCAGGCGGGCAAACAGTCGTTCTGATGCGAGTGTTTCGAGAACAAGACGCAAGTGCTCTGCGTGCTCGCGCTCAGTCTTGCAGAAAACGCAAATGTCGTCCAGGTACACAACGACAAACGAAAACCGGTCGAAGAGACGCCGCATCAGTCGTGACCAGATGCCAGGCATACCGGCCATTCCCATCGGAGCGACGCACCATTGAAATGTTTCCTTGTGGGTGCGAAACGCCGTCAACGGGCGACTCTCTGGAATCACTCGCATTTGGTGGTACCCTTGGGCCAAGTCGATGGTGGAGAACACCTTGCACCCGGACATCTTGTCGAACAACTCGTCGATGATCGGCAACGGAATCTTCGTTATCTTGGTCTGACTGTTGACATGTCGGTAGTCAATCACCCACCGAATTGGAATCTGTTTGTTGCCCGAACGCAACCACTCTGATCGCTTTGGAATCCAGTTGGTAGTCGGGCCTTTTTTGGGAACTCCAAAAATATTGGAGACCCACGGCGAGTTTGACACTTCAATCCACCCTTTCTTCAGGTTGTCTTGAATGAAGTCGTCCAAGGCATCCTGTTCTGTCTTCGCCAGTCGGTATGGCGCTCGTGAGCTTGGCATCGCATCAGGCTTCAGTTCCACACCGAATTCAACATCACGCACTGGCGGCAACCCGTCCGGAAGCTTTGCCGGAAAGACGTGCTTAAAATCGTCAATTGTGTCCTGCAGGAACGCCGGAACTGTTCCGGCCGCCGTGTCCACTGCTGACACTTTCACTCGGAAAAGCTCGGCGTATTCTTCAGCTTGAAGGCGAAGAGCAAACTCCGCGGCTTCTACGACGGTGATCTCGTCTTGCCGAAGGTCGCAGGTTGCCACACGTTCCGAGATCCGAATGAGCCGCTTGCCGCCACCGGGAACTGGACTCGTTCTTACCGCCAGTCGATGATGGGCTGGAACTTGTAATGCCATGGGCGACCGAAGATGACGTCCTGTCGGCCAGGCATTTCCCATTCCAGGAACTCCATGTCGGTGAAGATGCACTGACCTAACTGGACTGTCGCTCTCACGCGCCTCACTTTCTGGACTTTCGTCACCGACCCATCGAACAACTCGATTTGCGCATCACGCTCTTCGATTACCTGCGTCGCAGGGCCTCTGCCTCTAGTTGGGCTTGCGCGACTGGATCCATGGCCGATGCGACGAGAAGTCAAGTTTGAAGTTGCGTTGATTCTTATGGAGGGAATCCGTCACCCCCAACTTACTCTTCGCACGGGGAATCCGTCACCCCATGCGCTGGTTCTGGTTGCCGGCAAATTCGAGAGTGAGCGATCGCTGCACAGCCTTGCTGTTCCTATCTTAACGGCTGGTTCTCCTCGCTCCGCCAATGACTGGTGGAGGGGCCTCTCGATTCTTCTGTCGTTTCGTCGTCAACTGCTGTTTGTCTCGTCACCGCAGTTGTCTTGGTGGCCTTGGGTTTGCCACGTGTTTTTACGCCCTCGGTTGATCCGCCGTGCCGGCTTCTTGGTAAACATCCTTGCATGCGTGCCTCGCCTCCTGGCGGGCAGCTGTTTCTTCGGCTGCTGTACACGCACCACCTGTGATGCCAGCTGCGGCCGACATCTGGTCTGTGACAGCTGGTTCAGCCGCTGGCCAACCCGCTGGTTTCTCATCTGGCCTGCCGGCTGTCGACCCTCTGGCTCCTTCCCCCCTGTATTGTAAGGGTTAGGGTTACAAACCCAAAGCAAAATGACAACTGGGGGAGGTCCTCATTGTTTCATTTTATTTGGTTTGGTTTTGTTGCAGAGGTTTCCCTCTACCCCCCTTGCCATTCGCTTTCTTCTCTCGTTTCTCTCATTCCTCTCATTCCTCTCATTTCTCTCATTCCTCTCATTCCTCTCCTTCCTCTCATTCCTCTCCTTCTTCCCATTCCTCACTTTTCTTCCTCTTCTCGAAACCCAATCCACGCCTTCTGACCACCCGAAGTGTCAGTTCGGGATGATGTCGCCTGGCTGGTGTGTTGGGTACGATCGCACTTAAGAGGACAATGGTGGCCAGCCCGGATCCTCCTCAGCGGTCTCGCACCCGCCAACGGGTTCTGAATCTTGACGCTGGGCTGGTGGCGGTCCCCTGTAGGTCGCCGTCATCGTGATGACACCGTCAGTGGTGTGGACCACACGGTGCCACCGCAACGTCACGTGCCCGGACCAACAAGTGCTAACACTTGTCATGTTTCGGCGGCGGCGCCGACGGTGGCGCGGGCGGCGCGTGCCGGAAGCGTGCGCTGGAGCGGCGGGCGACGTGGTGCACTGGTGGAGAAGAGAAGACTTGCGTAGGAACTGGTAGATTTAGACTGACCTAATATTCTGTTCTCCTACGTCCTCCGTCCTATTCCTCCACTAGTCCTGACCGTATTACGTCCTCCACTCGTCCTCGCCTGTTCCGACCAGACCTGCCTCGGCTAGGTCGCTGGCGCCAGTGACCTAGCCAGGTCATGACAGATGCTCTCAAACTCTCGGTGTAGTAGTTCTTTCGCTTCGAACACGTTCACACTTCCCTTTGCTTCAATGATCTTGACCATACTGTCGTAGTCGCTCGACAGACTCCCCAGCAAGATCACAAGCTTCTCATCGTCCGCGACTTCATCTCCAACAGCAGCCAGCTTGAGACAGTTGTCGTCAAACCGCATGAAGTGTTCCATGAGGTAGTCGCCAGAACCCATGCGAAACTCATGTAATTGCTTCCGCAACTGAACACGGTTGTGCAAATTGCTCTTTACACAAAATTCCTTGAGTGTGTGCCACGCTTCAGCTGCTGATCGTGCGTTACGAATCATGCTCTGCTAGGGCGTGTTTACCATCTTGACGATCAACGCTTATGCCTTCAGGTCGGAGACTCTCCATTCTTCCGTTTGCTGGACCTTGTCACCAGCCGGCCTGAGGTCGATATGTTCAAGCAGCTCTTTGCGAGTCAGCGCCACACGGGCAATTCCCATACAAAGTAGTTGTCGTCCTTGAGGATCTCGTGGGGTCCGAGCGTTCGGCTCATAACCTCTAAGGATACTGAAACGCGCTTGTTGTGGTGAAGGCAAAATGAAGAGTGAGCACTATCATTTACGACTGCTCCTACCATCATGTGCATACACATTCTAGTGTATTCGAATGTTGGAGAACACTTGCGTGAAGAACATCATCCCTGGGCTGTCGCCTAACGCTGACACCAGTGATGTCGAACTGTCGCTTGTTCACCAGATCGTTGAATGACCACACCGAATCCTTTCAAGGAGCTCTGTGCAGCACTCGGAAGAAAGAAGACTGCATTGAGCACCGGAGCGCTTATCCTAGGGAGATAATGCTTCGTGTTGTGTAATGAGCGACAAGGCTTGCTACGACATTCGATAGAAAGAGTGGACGTGAGCTCCGGCTTGGTAGGTTGTCGCAAGCCTATCTTGGTCATTGCTCCAACACCACCTACCGCAGCCATCGCGTGCAGTGCGTGCACAACGTTGACTGTGCGGCTTTAGCTGAACAACAAGAGGTAGTTCCTTCACCACAGTTTACTCCTTTACTCCTCGAAGTCGTGAAGCACTGAAAGAGCTGGCACAGCTCGAAAAGCAGGAAATGACATCGAAGATCGCAACCTCGCGCTTCGTTGCTTGCGTCTTCCAAGCACAGACTGATGCGAATCCAAGATGAACAAGCTAGATGAACAATTCAAATGCTACTACCGTAATGAACGGTCAACCTGCAACGCACACCAAGGTGCAACACGTGTTTATAGAGGTATGATGGCGGGAAAATGGCACTTGACTTGAAGTTTGTATACTGACATGAAAACTGGTTTTGGAAGCCGTGCCATGTCGCCCAAAATGGTAAGCATAAATAGGGGCAAAAAWAWWTTATTGTCAGCCTGAGGGTACCTCCGCGGTGAATTCCGTGGGCGTGTGGGTAAGCTCGCGAAAGGCGGGATGACTATGCGTGGTCAGGGGTGAAAGGTTAGCAGGGGACTTCTACAACTACGGTTGCGCAGGCTTGTCCTGTAGTAGTGCGCTTATTTATTCTTTATACAACGGCTACTTCTCTAAATTGCTGGCGCTCTTCTTCTCGCTGTCTTCCTTCGACTGACACTTGATGCTCCGGTGAGGCTTACCAATCGTCGTCGTCATCTTCTGCCACGCTTTCTGCTGCATCTTCTGCATCTTCAATCGGATCTGGCATTGCGAGATTGCCGTCTTGGTTTCTTGGGCCGATCGCCATAAGCCCTGAGCGCAGAAATCCGTGCTTGATGGTTGCTGGAGTCACGGAAGACCACGCTTCGTGAACAATTCTGGCAATGCGCTTCCGCTTCTCGCTTGTTGTCTCACAAAAGCCGTCGCGAATCGTCAGCTCCAGATACCGCCGACGGCAAATGTCCTTGAAACGCTTCATCACCGCAACGTCCATCGGCTGGCTGATGCCTGTGCAGCTTGGAGGCACAAACTCAACTCTTGTCTCGCACTCAGCTTCTAAGATCTTGCTGACTTGAGCCATCTTGTGGGTCTTCAGGCTGTCTAGGATCAGGAGAGACGGGAAGGAGACCTGCGGACGAAACACATTGCGAATATGAATATAAACAACTATAAAAAAATGAATCCACTCAACCATCACATGCTGGTCGCAATACGCATTGGCTTGGACGGTGAAGTACGACGTCTCCCAGTTGTAGCTGCTGGCCGAACGCAACTCGTCGTGGACGCCTCCTTCTGGGACGCCTGCGAACACGATCATCGGCGGTAGCTTGCGCCCGGTAGCGGATGCACAGAGAAAGATGCTGGTACGCATGGTTGCTGATCCGTTGCAAACGTCAACATTGCGGGCTCCGACAAACTCGACGGTGCTGTGGGGCGTCATGTCAAGAAACAGCGCGGTCTGGTCCATGTTGAACACGTGGGCATAGCGGTCAATGTGCACTGGGAAGTACATTACCGTTTCAATGGTGCTCCTGATGACATGCCCAAACCTGTCGGCGAGCTTTTGAAGGTCCGTGCGCCGCTTGCTTCCCTTATGCGTGATGCGCCGCAGGGTCAGCTTGTTGCGGGCCATAAAGCGCTGGATGAACATGCGCAGCGCATCGGCGCTGCGCTCTTGGACAAACGATGGCACCCATCGGCCCAGTAACACCTGAAGACAGTTGCGAGAGAGACAGAGGAATCGCTCCGTGCGCATGACACGAATCCATTCAAGGAGCCTTCATCAAGCCCTGTGAGACTACAATAGGGAGGCAGAAGCTTGGAGAGCTTACCTTCTCTCGATGTCAACACCCAGCGCATGCGTTCGGTTTCGTTCTCCCACGAACGTRCGCATGGGCTTGGCGTCACGCAGCTGGTGTTCTTTCCGTGCCCAGCGCCAAAGCGTGGCTCGATGCACCTTGTAGGTGCGCGCCACCTTGGTCTTGCACTGCGTCTTCGAATCCTCGAGCGCTTGCAGCTTCGCTGCGTTCCTGGTGGAGCCACACCTTACCATTGCGCGTCGATGCGTTTGGCGGGAACACCCAGGACAGACCAGTGATGGGGGGCGGTGTCATTTGTGGTGTGGTCCACACAATTTAGCCATAGATATAACGATATTTTCTACTCTGTATCTTTATGTTCTCGACACTTCAAATCTGGGGTGGTATGAAAATGACTCCGCCAGTTCAAACCCTTTTGAAAATGATACGTCAACGTTGAGCAAATTAAGAGGTATTAGCTTCCTGGGTCACGAAAATACCAACGCATCAGTTATCAAGTGCTCAATTGCACCATCAAACGTTTGCTGGTCGCAGTGTAGGGACTCGGGTAGGAGACCTTCTTTCCGCAACGACGCCTTCCCTATGAGTGGCATCGCATAGCTATTGTCACCACGACAGCGGAGAAACTCAAGCATCACCGCTAGTAGCGTCAGAAAGACGTTGTCGACAGTGGTCACGCTCATCTCGTCGTAGGCGTTCTGGACTGCATCCAGCAGCATCTTCGTGTTTCCGACTGGAAGGGTCTGCTGGGTGCTCTGAAGCGAGGCAAAAAAGCCAAGGTCCAAGATGTTGAGGTCTGGTGAGCGGGCAGGCTGGCAGCGAAAGCGAATGTCCCAGCCGTCCGCTTTTCCGGCCGCCACTACGTCTGGATCGTCAATGGGAATATGGACACGACAGTTGTCTTGCTGGACCCAAATCGTCTGGTGACGCGTTTGGCGAGGCCACTCCTTTTTGATCGCGGGGAAGACGTGCTGCAGGATGAAGCACTTGTAAATCTCTCGTGTCACGGACTCCATGTTCTTCAATAACAGCGTTCCTGCGGGTCTATTCTTGCTTTTCTTCTTGGCCACGTAGTCTTCCACAAATGGCCAAACTCCTAGCTTCCCACTCCAACGTGCTTTGCGATGATAATCATATCTGTTCAGGCATATTAACGTTAATCACAGCAATTCGCAAAAAAATTAAAAAAGCAGGGTATAATATTTCGCAGGATACCTTGGCCGTGCAATCGCGACAAGGAACATGGACTTCTCGATGAAGCGCGCGCTGTGTCGTTGGCGCTGGGGTCGTTCTTCATCTGGTAGAAGGTAATACGTGCGCTGGGCGCGGTCATGATAGAACCACTTTTCGTCCAGATGAATAACATTCATCATCGCGTCCAGCTCTCTTGTCGTTTCGTCGATAAACGACAACGCAAATCGCATTCGGTGGAGCTTCTGGTACGCGTCCAGCACTGGTTTCACGACGCTGGTGTGGCGAACGATGGCTCCGTCAGCCAGCAACCGCTGCACGACACCGACAGACACCCCCAGTTCCCTGGCGACTCTACTTACTTTGCTTCGTCGATGCTGCGGAACGCGTGCAAAACGCTCAAGGAGATCAGCCCTGCAGTAGCCTTTGCGACCCGAATTACCGCGTATACGACTCGCGACGTTGCCACCTATCGCTCCATCATTTACGCTCTCCTTGTGGCGCTTCCAGATGCTCGCAACGGTCTCTCGGTGGCAGCCAAACAGTCGAGCCACCGCTGTGACAGCCCCATGCTGTAACTTTTCTTCGAAGCAGCGTTCGAGCAGCGCGTTTCGCACACCGCACCTCTGATCGGCATCGCAATGCCCGCGCTGCCTGCGCACTTTCGTGGGCGTGGCGGATTTGTATACAGAATGAGTGGCGCCAGATGTGCCAGCTCTCGGCCTTGCTGCTCAGCTGTCCCGGGCCATCCAGACGTGAATCGAGCATTGGTGGAAACGTCATGCACAGCGCTATAATCCACCAATCAAAGAGGCCTGAAATTCGCGTTTTTGGCCAATCGCCAGCGGCCTGAAACCACCTATCGAGATCATTTCGATATGAAGGTAGTACTTAGGTAACATGCTATTTCAGCCTTTTAACCAACGTTGCAGGTTGGGCGTTCATTACGGTATATGATACGAAGACAACACGTAACATACTGACTACCCAGCGCAAACGACTTCGCACACAAGCGACCGCGCAAATCACCGCCAGCTCCTGCTGGTGCCCCACCGCCACCAAATAGGCCGTTCATGAGTGCTGCTTTCTGATTCAAGATCATGCCATAGATCGAACCCGGGGGAACGCCACCGGTGCCTCCTTGCGAGGGGTTGACTCCTCCTGCACCTCCACCAGTGACTCCTCCTGCAACGCCTCCGACGCCATTGATGACTTGTCCTACGGTGCCAGTGAGACCGTTAAGGATGATACCGATATCACCCAGGGTTTCAGCTGCATCGGCGACGTTGGCAGTCGCGTGGACGCTGCTGGGGGCGAAAAGCGCCGCCGCAGCGACCACAGCGAGAGTGAGCATCTTGTTCTTGAACAACATCATGGATCGTTGGGTTGTGACGTCGTTGATGACTGGTTTGAACGAAACGAGCGATGATGCGCTGACAGCAGGTCTTGTGGCCTCGGTTGCATACTGGACACGGGAGGACGAGGTCTGATGGTGTTCGTCTAGCGTCTCTGCGACCACGCTCCTTGCTCGCTCTTGGGACAACTGCACCGCTGTGCACAAAGGGCAGAAAATGGTCGTCGTCTGACACTTCACGTGGCCCAAACCGAACACTCTGCCGCTTTCGTTAATGCAGTCCAGAATTTTCTTATTGACATGGTAGTGACAGCAGGAATTGCATCTACCTTGCACTGAAGTGTACTATCGACATCACGAGGTCGCTGGAAATGACAATCGGTGTAGTTGTGGCCAACGTTCGATTCATTGCTTTATTCTGATAGGCAATGTCTGCCTCGTCGTCTGTCGCATCAGCTGCTCGCTCGGACAGACTTCGTCGTGGCGCGCGTGAAGACGCGCTTGACGATCGCGACAGTCCCGAATGCGATCGGTGCACGCACAGGCTCCATTAGCTCGTTTAGAAGGAACGCCAGTGCGACGTTGCCGTTCTTGGGGTCAAAATCGTCCAGATCGAAAAAATGGTCGAGGCCGAGCGACTTGATCAGTTGTAGAGCGTCTGCACCACCAAACCATCCAGTTTCCAGGCCAGTGTAGATGCACACGCCCCCTCCAACGTAGAGCACTTCCCACCAGATCAACAGCGCTGGTCCATACTGCTTGATCATTCCCATGAACTTGCCCGCCTCGGGTTGTTCACCAGCTTTCTTCAGCTCAGCAATCTCCTTCCGCAGTGCAGCAATCTCGGCCTCCTGCTCCGCATACGTCATCTTCACAGCAGGAGCGTCTTCTTCTTCTTCAGCCTTGGCAGCGATGGGGACAGTAGCAAAGTAACGCGAGCCAACTCGAGCGTCTGGCTGGAATGTCCACTGACGCGTTGAGCGTGGCAGCGCCGCCGTCGCGCCGAAGGAACCACGGGAACGGAAGGCGACCTGCGAGATCATCCGCGCGTTCAGAGCACTGGTGCAACACGCCACCTTCCAGGCATGTGCTCCAAAGGCACGCTTCACTCCGTTTCCCAGCACCATTGTCGTCACAAGTCGATCTGAACGCAAGTGAGGACCAAGGTGATCTGTCCAAAGGTTTGGACTAATCAAAACGGTAGTGTAACCCGTGGTTGGACCAATCACACACAAAATATTACATAATTCTGTGTATAATGTCAGATTTGGATGGAATAGTGACATGACAGTGGCATTGTGTGGATGGTTTGAGCCAATCGCTTAGCTTATCATGTGCATTTCAGCCAATCAGAATCCGCAACCTTTCGTGACTACCGTGGACGCCTCATCATCTCTTTGTCGTACACGATGGGGAATACGCCGCTCCATGCCGTGCTCCGAGACACGAGCGCTGTGTCGCTGGTAGATGCCATCCTGCCCTTTGACAACCTTCGCGTGCGGGACATTGAAGCGTACTGGCGAAGCTTCTACGATCATGCCACGTCGTTCGCACTGACGCGCACCGACTTGCGGCAAATCTGCAGTCGCGCTGTGTGCTCGATGGATCCGCACGCGTCCACCAAGCGTGCGATGGAGCACGCAGACCTCGCGTTCGGTGTGTTTATGGTGCAGACTGACCAGTTCCTGCCCGATTCGAACCAGCCCCTGTGCGAAATGGACGCGCTCGAGCTGTTCTCTGCCATGGTATTCATCGGCGCCATGTCGTCCGTCGACAAGATCGACCTGTTGTTCGATTCGTGGGATATGTCTGAAGACGGCGCCTTGGATCTGGATGAGTTCACCATTTCGCTCAAGTCGACGCTGTCAGGGCTGTGCAAGATCCTCAAGATGCCGGCTAACACTGGTCGTAGCAGTGCAGCCAAGCCGGCTAAATCGTTGGCGCAATCGCTAGACGAAGATGAAGTTGACGCACTGGCTGAGCGCGTGTTCCGCGAAATCGCCAAGGTATCACAGTCGACCCCTGTGGCTAGTTTGAACCAGCTCACGATTACGTGCGACCAGTTCCGAGCGTATTGCAACGACAGCAAGCAAGTGGTCCAGCTTCTTGACGTATTTGATCGGCTGTCAGTCAGAGTGGACGTCACAGACAACGAAGATAGCGATGTAGGAGAAGGAGACAATAACAAAAGCGGTGCTGTTCACGACGTTGCGCAGCTCCAGGCTCTTCTCCAGCGAGTCGAGACTAAGGCATCGAAGTCTGACGATCCAGCAGTCGCCGTTGGCTTCGGACCGGCGCACAGCGACGACCACGGTGACGAATTTCTCGCTGTAAAGCCATGGAAAGGTGCGATCGTGCCACCAACCAAGGTGCCACCACTGAACAAGTCTGCACCTAGCGCGTCCATCCATTTGGACTGGGTGTTCGGCTACAATGCCCACGATTCGACCAACAACGTTCGGTATTGCCAGACCAACAACGACGAGATCATGTATCCGGCTGCTGCGTGCTGCATCGTTCTCAACCTCAAGACCATGCAGCAACGCCATCAACTCACGCACACAGACGACGTTCTGAGCCTTTGTTTGCACCCAAAGGCTGCGCTTGCAGCAAGTGGTGAGATCGGAAAGACGCCGAAAATCATCGTATGGGAGACGCAGTCGATGGCCCCACTGTGTGTGCTGCAAGGCTTTCACCAGCGCGGTGTGCTGCAACTCGCCTTTGTGACAGCGGACATACTCGTGTCTGTTGGTGGTGACGACGACCACAGCGTCGGAGTGTACGAGACCAAGGACGCGTGGAAGTCAGCAACGTTGCAGTGGCACGCCAAGGGCAACAAGAGCGTGCCCCTCAGCCTCGCTGTCAGCTCCGTGAACGCCAACGCGCTGCCGACCTCGTTTGTCGTCTGTGGCCAAAAGTTTGTCGACTTTTGGTCGCTCGACGGTAAGGCAGTCAGCGCGAAGAAGGCAGTGTTGGGCAAGCAAGGTAGTCTCCAGGCCTTCCACTGTGCTGAGTATCTGGGTGCTGCCAATGCCAACGCCGGTGCCATTGCGGTGGTTGGTGCAAACGATGGCAGCCTATACTTGTTCCAAGGGAACTCGCTCACGAACGTTGTGAAGGCTCACGGCAGTGCTGTCCACGCGCTGCATTGGAGCGGCGGTGCGCTTGTATCGGGTGGCAAGGACGGCCAGATTATCGTTTGGGATGACCGCCTGAAGCAGATCGCAGGGCCATTTCAGGTTAAGGACTTGCTAGTGACGTCACAGCCACGACCGCCGTACGTGGCCGTTCGAAGCTGCTGCTTCTCGTCCGACAAGAAACGATTGCTCCTGGGCACACAGGCTGCTGAAATCTACGAGATTGACGCGCGCACCGGCCAGAACGCGCGCGGCGCTGCGCTGGTCAAAGCGCATTTTGCTGGGGAGTTGTGGGGATTGGCGATGCATCCGACGAAACAGCAGTGCTGCACTGTTGGTGACGACCAGACACTGCGCATATGGGACCTCGTAACGAAGAAAGAGGTGCGTAGTGCATCGCTGGACGTCCCGGCAAGAGCGTGTGCGTACTCTGGTGATGGCAAGCTCATTGCCGTGGGTCTTGGCTCGGATGGCATCGCTGGCAGCAAAACGTCCACAGCAGCAACTAAACCAGTAGGTGGCTTCATGGCATTCCATGAAGCGGACCTTAGCAAGGCCAAGGAAGCGACGATGGACCCCAAAAAGTGGGTGAGCGACGTCAAGTTTTCGCCAGACAGCCGCACGTTAGCGGTGGCGAGCCACGACACCAACATCTATTTCTACGACGTGCTCAAGGGATTTGCCAAGCGCCAGGTGTTTAAGAAGCACGGGAGCTACGTGACCCATGTGGACTTTTCCTCTGATGGTGGGTTTCTGCAGTCAACGTGTGGTGCATACGAGTTGCTGTTCTCTGAAGTTAAGACGGCCAAACACGTGACCAATGCGTCGACGTTCAGGGACGAACGCTGGAACACCATGACAACCACGCTTGGCTGGAGCGTGCAGGGCATCTGGGAGGAAGGTAGCGACGGCACGGACGTAAACGCGGTCGATCGCTCCAAAGACGGCACGTTGCTGGCCACGGGTGATGATTTCGGTAAGGTCAAAGTGTTTCGCTATCCGTGTGCCCAAGAGAAGGCCGCTTACCTCACACTACGTGGACATTCCTCGCACGTCGCCAACGTCCGCTGGTCACACGGTGACCACTTCCTCGTGTCTGTCGGTGGCAACGATCGTAGCGTGTTCATCTGGAAGCATGAGACTGCTGGAGGAAGTGACATGCTCAAGTATGACGAGCACCGCACCGCTGCAGCCCCAGTCAAGGCTGACACTGTCGCCGACTTGCTGCCTGAGCGTGGCGACCCACTCGATGGTCTCAACGACGACGACGCTGGCGACGAGTTCATGGCTGTCAAGCCCTGGTTGGGTGCCATTGTGGCACCGTCCAGCTCGCAGGGCGTGCAGTATCCCGCCTCGTCCCCCGACTGCCACATGGAGCTAGCACGCGTACACGGTTACCAGTCCGAGAACGCAGCCAACAACGCCCGCTACGACAAGAGCGGCCGAATCGTCTATCACGGTGCCGCTGTTGGCATCGTGTACGAGCGTGGGACTCACACGCAGCAGTTTGTCAAAGCACACGACGACGACATTGTTGCGTTGGCGACGCATCCCAAGGGCGAGCTGTTTGCGACGGCACAGATGGGCAAGAAACCCAAAATCTACGTCTGGAACGCTGGTCAGCCCAACCGTACACTTGCATGCCTTGCCGGTTTCCACCAGCGCAGCGTCACGGCCGTGTGTTTCTCTAGCGATGGCACTAAGATCGGTAGTGTTGGCGCAGACGACGACCACTCGGTGGCCATCTACGCTTGGGAAGCCAACGGCGGGTTGCTATTGGCATCAGCCAAAGGCGAGCGCGGCAACGTGCTGGCCATGGCATTCGATGATGCGAGCGGCGATTGGGTCTCGTGCGGCGACAAGCACGTCCGATTCTGGAAGGAACAAGGCAAAAACCTGTCATCCAAGAAGGCGCTGTTTGGCACAAAATGCAAGCACAAGGACGGCAAAGCACCAGCCGTGTTTGTGAGCATCGCAGCGTTCGCCAAGACGGTCGCTATTGGGGCCTCGAACGGTGACCTGTACGTGTTCCCATCGGGATCGAACGAGATCTCCAAGATCGTGACGGCGCACAGCGCTAACGCGGCGGCCATGAGCGTCAACGCCAATGGCACAGAGCTGGTTAGCGGCGGCAAGGACGGCACGATCATGGTCTGGGACTCGAGCTATTCGCTTCTATGGAAGGTGGACATCAAGGAGCAACTGGTACTTGAGTGTCCATGGCTGCTCGTGCCAGGAATCCGCAGCGTCTGTTTCTCGCCGCGTGGATCCCGCATGCTACTGGTGGGCACGAGCGGCAGTGACTTGTTCGAGCTCGATGCGTCACGCGCAGCCAAACCTACGGTGAGTGCGATCATCACCCAGGGCCACAGTGCCCTGGAAGTCTGGGGATTAGCCGTGCATCCGACCAAGCCCGAGTATTGCACAGTTGGTGACGACCAGACGTTGCGTGTGTGGTGCTTCGTCAAGAAGATCCAGCTGCGAGTGCGTCGAATGGACTGCATGGCGCGGGCGTGTGCCATTGCTCCAAGCGGGGACATCGTGGCCGTGGGGCTGGGTGGACGCAACGCAGCCGCTGCACGTGGTAAGAGCGGTGCTCCAGCCAAGAGTCTGGTGCTGACGGGCAGCGTCTTGTTGCTGCAGTACAACGACCTGGGAAAGCGCGTGTTTGAGGATAAGCCGTCCAAGCAGCCGATCAGTGACATCAAGTTCTCGCCGACTGGCGCCGTCCTGGCCGTGGGATCACATGACCACGTGATTTACCTGTACAAGATCAGCGATAACTTCGCCAAAGTGGCCAAAATCGCATCGTTTGCCAAGCACCAGAGCTACATCACGCATTTTGACTTCTCGGTCGACGGACAGTACCTGCAGAGCACATGTGGTGCATACGAGCTGCTGTTTAGTCAAGCGACCACAGGCAAGCACGTCACATCCGCGTCGGCCATGAAGGATACGCAGTGGGCTACGTGGACCAGCACTCTGGGGTGGCCAGTGCAGGGCATCTGGCCGCCGTGCTCCGACGGTACGGATGTGAACGCTGTGGCACGTAGCGATCGTGGCGATCTGCTGGCGTCCGGTGATGACTTCGGAAAGGTCAAGCTATATCGCTATCCATGTGTTGCTAAGAACGCCGGTGCCGTGGAGCGCACTGGCCATTCGTCGCATGTCACCAACGTGCGCTGGATCGGCCACGATGCCGCCATTGTGAGCACGGGCGGGAACGATCGGTGTGTCATGGAATGGAAGGTGGTGCGCGACGGCGACGACGGTGACAACGATCGGCCCGACGATCCACACGCGCGAGAAAGCAAGGCCACCAACGGTGGTGTGGCAGAGCTGGACCTACGAGCGTTGGTGGGGGGTTCGTCCACGTTAAGAGAAGTCGTGCACGAAGACGACATAGAGGTGGAACTGGACGAGCCCAGTGGTGGTGGTGACGAGTTTATGGCCGTAAAACCGTGGCTTGGCGCTATCGTTGCTCCTAGCAATGCGCCAGCACCGAATTCGCGTGAGCCAGACTTGCAGGTGCAGCTGGAATGGGTCTACGGCTACCAAACGGAGCTGTCGCAGCAAAACTTGGTCTACAACAGTCATGGTGAGATCGTTTATCACACAGCAGCAGTTGGTGTCATCTACGATCACCAAAACCACCTGCAGAAGCACCATATCGGCCACAACGACGACATTTTGTCGTTTGCTGCCCAGCGTGACCTCGTAGTGACAGGTGAGCGCGGCAAGAAACCCGTGATCCGTGTCTGGGATGCCCACACGGGCGAGCAACGGTGCGAACTCAAGGGATTCCACGCTCGTGGCGTGCTGTCGGTCGCGTTCAGCCAGGACATGACACGCTTGATCAGTGTTGGGGACGGTGACGACCACTCAGTCGCGCTATGGGAAGACAAGAGCCACGGATCGTGGACAATGGGAGCGCTAGTGGCCACTGCAAAGGGCGATAAAGGCGTCAACCGCTTTGCCTTGATGCAAGGTGGTAACGGCGAGATAGTCACGGGCGGCGCCAAGCACGTGCTGTTCTGGCAGGTCGAAGGTAAGGCAATGACGTCCCGCAAGGGCAAAGTGGGGAAGAAAGGCACTCTGCAGGACTTCCCCTGTGGCTGCTGGTTCCAGGACGATCTCGTGACGGGCACAGCTGGTGGCGAGCTCTACGTGTGGAAGGCTGGTGAGCTGATGAAGGTCGTCAAGGCCCATGAGGGTGGCGTGTGCGTGGTCACGACCACAATGAGCAGTGCGCTGGACAAAGCAGCGACTAGCTCGCTCGTGAGCGGCGGCAAAGACGGCAAGATTCTGGTCTGGAGTGCGAGCTTCCAGTCTATCAAGTGCATCGAGCTCGAGGCGTTGGGTGCTGGTTGCCTGCACAAAGCCGTTCGCAGCGTGTTCGTGAGCAGCAATGGCCAGAAACTGCTAGTGGGGACTGGATCAAGCGACATCCTCGAAGTGGACATGGCCACCGGCATACTCATTGGCGGCAAGGCCGTGTTCTCAGGCCACTTTGCCATGGAGCTGTGGGGCTTGGCTGTCCATCCGAGCTCGCGCAAGTTCGTCACGACAGGCGACGACGGCACGCTGCGCGTCTGGGATATGGAGACCAAACAACTCGTGCAGCTCATTCGACTGCCCACAAAAGCGCGAGCGTGCGCATTTTCGCCTGATGGCAAGCAACTCGCTGTGGGCTACGGTGGCGACAACGGCGTTCGGCGCAGGGCACCTCCAGGCAAGAATGTCAAGAAAGGCAAGGACGGCGCCATTGCGGTGCTAGATCTAACGAGCCCCGACTGCAAACCTGTGTTCGAAGACCAGCCTGCCAAAGAATGGATCAGCGACGTCAAGTTCTCGCCCTGTGGCAAGCTCCTCGCGTTTGGTTCCCACGACAACGCCGTGCACTTGTACAGCGGCAGTGGCAGCAGCGGCGACTGGAAGAAGCGCAAGCCGTTTGCCAAACACAACAGCTACATCACGCACCTCGACTTCTCGCACGACGGCAAGTTCCTGCAGTCCAACTGCGGTGCCTACGAGCTATTGTTCTGTGATACCGGATCGAGCGAGCAGGTGCGGTCCGCCACGGCCATGAAGGACACCCAGTGGGCCACGTGGACGTGCACGCTCGGCTGGCCCGTGCAGGGCATCTGGCCCGAGTGCGCCGACGGCACCGACGTCAACTCGGTGTGCGCTTCGGCCAGTCGGACCGTGCTGGCCACGGCCGACGATTTCGGCCTCGTCAAGTTCTTCCGCTACCCGTGCACCATGAAGGGCGTACGTTGCCTCATTTTATGCCATCTGCTGCACCTCATTCCCGACTAATGCTGCGTGTGCTTGCGTGTGCTTGCAGGCGAAATGCATTGAGAAGCGCGGTCATTCGTCGCACGTCACCAACGTGCGCTTTAGCTGTGATGACAAATACCTCATCTCCACCGGTGGCAACGACCGCTCCGTGTTCCAGTGGAAGCTGTCTTGAACCACTCCCAACGGCAATGCCACCCACCCATTGGTGCAGTGAACAGGAATGCATAAGATGCATTGCATGTGCATGGCTGTGTCACGTGCCAGTGCCAGTGCCATCGAGCAGTGCCATCAGTGCGCAGCCGCGTCGGTCGCGGCCATGTCGTGTCCCCCCTCCCCAAAAGGGTTCGCGCGTGGTCATCTGTGGTGGCTGGTCTGTGACGTGTGGCAGTATACATGCCCGCAACCGGAAAAAAAAAATAAGATTGGCGCACCAAAGCAAGGGAGTGTCGTCGTGTCGTGCTTAATCGGCTGCGCAGCAGTGCGCGGGAGGAAGTGGTGTGGCAGATGTGGTATCTGCCTGTCTGGCTGGCGATTGCACTCGATTCGTCGATGCCGCCGGCACCTGGCCAGGGGTCAGGGGCGTTGGTGGTGGTTCACATCAGTCCAGTTGCGGGGGGAGAGGGCCGGAAGATCCAGAGCTTGGTTGCAGTCGGCGCGTATACTGAAGTGCGTCTTATCCGGATGATAATGTGCTCGGTATCTTTGTTGAGGGGTGCGTGCGGTGGCGCTCGATGGGGCCAGTTGGCAACGAGCACGCCACGACACAAGCCAAGCCGAGGCGTGGAGCGACAGCAGTCACTGTGCACTCAAAGACACTCCGTGCAGAGGAAGAAGAAGAAGAAGAGAGCGACGACCACTGGTAGACGCGAGAGACATGACGGGGTTCTTCATTGACCCGAAAGATCTGCCGCAGGATGGCTACGGCCTCATCCAGGTGCTGTTCCTCGGCGCCGTGTACGCGTGCATCCTGTTCAATGCCAGCAACCTCATCTCGGACGGCAGTGAGCTGCTGCTCCTCGTGCCATGTAAGACAACCAAGCGCTTTGTGGCTGGTCTGGCGATGATTGTATGTGCTGACGTTGATATTCTGGATGGTGCGTAGCCATGGCGGGCATTGTTGGTAGCATTGTGCTGCCAGTGTTGGGCGCTGTGCCGGATGGCGCCATTGTGCTGTTCTCTGGCATGGGCCCAGATGCCCAGCAGCAAATGTCGGTCGGTGTGGGCGCGCTTGCAGGCTCCACCATCATGTTGTTGACCATTCCGTGGGCGCTGAGCGTGTTTGCTGGACGTGTCAACCTGGACGAGCGAGGCCGCGGCAACTACACGCGTCCACGCGGTGCGAGCAACTGGAGCAAGCTGTCGCCTCCTAACAACGCCAACTTGTTCCACACGGGTGTGGTGCTGTTCGACGAAATCCCGTTGAACGCCAAGATGATGATCGGCACCAGTTTGATCTACTTGATCTTGCAGCTGCCAGCATTCCAATACACGGGCACGACCGCTCGTGACGCCAAAATTAATTCAGCTGTTGTGTCCAAGGCCGAGCGGGCTTTTGCACTCGTTGCGTTCTTGGCATGCATGGCAGCGTTTGCTGGCTACCTCTTCTGGAATGGCCGCCGCTCGTCCAAGGTCGCTGAAGACGCAATCGATGAGGTTCGAGTGGCTGCCATTCGCAACGGTGACATCAGCTTGTCTGGTTTGCTTGGTGAAGAAGTGAGCTTGATGCGCTCTGCCGGCCCTAGTGAGACCACCCCGTTGAACGGCCGCATCCAGGCCAAGCGTGTGGAAGACATTATTCGCCCGTTCTTCCATGCTTACGACAAGAATAAGGACAAGCGTATGGACGCCGATGAGATGCAGTTGTTCTTCCGCGATATGAACGAAATTGTGTCGAAGGAAGAGATCGAGAGCTGGATGAAGGAAGCCGACAAAGATAACAGCGGCTACATCGAGTTCAACGAGCTGGTGGACGCCATTGTCAAGTATTTGATCACGAAGTACGAGGCTGAAGAGCATGGCCGCAAGGTTGAGATGAAGCGCATCCATATCGAAGGATCCAGCCACACCATCGAGCGCGATGAAGAGGCTGGAGAGGGAGATGATGAAGAGGACGAGGATGAGGAAGTTCCAGAGGATTTGGCGCACTTGTCGATCCACGAACAGCAGCGCAAGATCAAGTTCCGTGCAGCGTACATGATGTTCTTCGGTACGGCGACTGTGCTGCTCTTCTCGGACCCGATGGTCGATGTGCTCTCGGAAGTTGGTGCTCGTACCGGTATCCCAGCGTTCTACATCTCGTTCGTTGTCGCACCGTTGGCGTCGAACGCTAGTGAGCTCATTGCATCGTACAACTACGCGCTCAAGAAGACGTCCAAGACCATTTCCATCTCCATCTCGGCTCTTCTCGGAGCTGCGTGCATGAACAACACGTTCTGTCTGGGTATCTTCGCTGCGCTCATGTACTTCAAGGACGGTCTCGTGTGGGAATTCTCGGCCGAGACGCTGTCGATCTTGTTCGTCGAGCTGGTGATCGGCTTCATCGCCATGCGCAAGACCCAGCGTCTCGTGGATGCGCTCGCCGTGCTGATGCTGTATCCGATCTCCATCTTCCTTGTCTTCCTCCTCGAAAACGTCTTCGGCTTGGACTAAACCTCCTCGAACTCGACCCCAAACGTCTGGAATATCTGGAACTCGATCGTAGAGCTCCAAAACAGCGAAACTTTTCCTTGCGTAAAGTGATTGGCTAATATACGTTACGTAATCGAATATGATTGGCTAAAATATCTACCCGCGGGGAGGGGAAGCCACGATGACCGGAGGCACACATTGTCAGCAGAGCGTCACAGCCGCGCATCCGTCACTGCCGGTGCCGTCGTTGCCGTCGTTGCCGTCGTTGCCGTCGTCGTCGTCGTCATGGCGAAGCCCGCGAAGGACAAGGTGCCGCAGAAGCGCACCACACGTATCGATAAGGATACGAAGACCGCGTACAAGTATGGCCGCGTCATGTCGCTGCTGTACGATCTGCTGTGGAGCTACCGCTATTACCACATCTTGGCGGCGCTGCTGCTGCTGGGAGAGGCCGTGCTCGGCTACTTGATCATCCAGAAGATCCCTTGTGAGTCCCGCGCGGCATTGCAGTGCGTTGATGGTTGAAATGAATGGCGTTGCTGATTCTGACGCCGTGTTTGTAGACACGGAGATCGACTGGAAGGCGTACATGGAGCAGGTGGAGCTGTTCAAGGGCGGTGAGCGCGACTACATCAAGATCCGCGGCGGAACGGGCCCACTCGTGTACCCGGCGGGCTTTGTCTATCTGTTCTCGGTGCTGCACTCTGTCACTGACAATGGCGAGGACATTCGACGAGGTATGCGATGCTGGTTGGTGCGTGTGAGTGTGAGTGTGAGGGATGCTGACGTGGGTGCTTGATCGCAGCTCAGTACATTTTCCTCGGTTTCTACTTGATCACGATCGCCACGCTGTTGGCGATCTACTACCGTGCGCGTGTGTGCCCTCCATGGGTGGTGATCTTCATCTGTGTGTCGAAGCGACTGCACTCGATCTACATGCTGCGTCTCTTCAACGACGGTGTCGCCATGATGCTGTTGTGGACCGCTGTGTACTTGTTCATGCGACAGAAATGGCGTATCGGCTGTGCCATCTTCAGCTTTGCCGTGTCGATCAAGATGAACGTCCTGTTGTTTGCGCCTGCGTTGTTCTTCCTGCTGCTGCAGTCGTGCGGCGTGCTGCGCACGATTTGGTATTTGTTCATCTGTGCCGCCATCCAGATAGTCTTGGCATTGCCATTCCTGCGTCATAACTGGTTCAGCTATCTACTCAAGGCCTTTGAACTCAGCCGCGTGTTCACGTACAAGTGGACCGTCAACTGGAAGTTCCTGCCTGAAGAAATCTTCGTGTCCAAGAACCTGGCGCACTTGCTGCTCTGCGGACACTTGATCTTCCTGATCTTGTTCCTCGAAAAGCACTTCCGCATCATCGGCACGTTCCGCGCTGTCCTCTTCAAGCCGTTCGCCATCTACGAGCCGTTCCCAATTCGCGCCGAAGTCATCGCCACGTCCATGTTTGTGATCAACTTCGTCGGCATCTGCTTTGCGCGCACCTTGCACTACCAATTCTACTCATGGTTTTACCCGACGTTGCCGTACATCCTGTGGAAGACCAACATCCCGATGCTGTTCAAGGTCAAGGCTTTGATCATCGCCGAGTTTGCGTTCAACACGTTCCCAGCCACTGCTCCGAGCTCATTGGCGCTGCAGTTGACCAACTTCTTCCTCCTTATCACGCTGTATTTCACGGAAGACTCGAACTTCTACGTGCCATACCTGGACGCCGACGCCCGTCAGAACCTCCTCACGTACATGAATGAAGAGTGCTTCGATGGCTCGCGTCAGCTGGCTCTCTACTACGGCAGTGTGACGGAAGATCTCGCTGAAGGTGCTTCGACGGTGTCGATCGACGAACGCGAGATCATTCTGAGTTTGCCAAAGCTCAAGCTGACTCTAGCCGTTGGCTTCGGCAAAAGCGCTCCAGTTACCAGTGAAGGCTACGGCCGTCAAGTGCTGGATGCCATGCTCGAGGAAGCAACCGAAGGCGTGGCAGCGGGCAACAACATGGGCAAGCTCCTGAATCGTGAGTACACAAAGGAGAAAGAGCGTGAACGCCTTGACCGCGAAGAAGCGAAGAAGAAGAACTTGCGTCAACGCGGCACCGGAGGTAGTGCTGACGAGTGAGCAAATTTTCCAGGCATTTTCTCCAGACTCCTCGAACTTCGCGCTTAGGTTCGCGCGAACTTCCTTTCATAGACCCATACCCTCTGTAAACGGATGAGAGCAGAATGTTTGCGTGTTCAATTGCCTTGCACATTTTATCGCTTGTCATTGGTCAGCTGAGTGAGGCGGCAACATGACGGTGGCGCTGGCGTTTGAGACGGACGATGGTTCGCGTGCCATCCAGACGCACGTGGAGATCGAAGAGCGCGATGGATTGCGCGAAGAACAAATGGACGTGGCTGTGTACTACGACGTTGACCGCACGGTCCAACAGATCCGAACACACGGGTTCCGCAACATTGCGCTCCAGTTCCCGGACTCGCTCCTGCCGGATGCTTCTCGCGTCCAAGAATTGCTCAAAGTGAGCTGCTGTGTGTATGCTCTACGCCATATTATTGCGTGCATTCTGTTGCTGAGGATTGTGTGGAAATTTCGCTGTGTTGATGATGTAGATTGGCCTGGAAGGACATGCCTTGGACCGCATTTTCGTGTTGGGTGACACGTCGTACGGCAGCTGCTGCGTGGACGAGGTGGCAGCTCAGCACTTGGTGGCCGACTGTATTATCCATTATGGACGCACGTGTCTGAGGTATGTGACGCTGCCGTGATCGCATTGCTGGTCGCTGTGCTGACATCTCGCGGCGTGTGATAGCTTGACGTCCAAGATCCCGGTGATATACGTGTTCGGCAACGCGCCGATGGATGGCGACCATTGCATCTACGAGCTGCAGGAGAAGGTGAACCGTATTGACGCAAAGAAGCGCGTGATCCTGCTGTACGAGCCGTGCTATCACTACGCGCGTACGCAAGTGTTTGACGCTTTGATGGCAACCTTCCCGGAGCGTTGCCTGTTGCTCGCGGACATGCGCACGTTCTACAACCCACACGGCGATAGCTCCCGGTCGGCTGCCGTCGACACAGAGCGCGATGTCGTTGTTATTGGTGGACAGCCCGTTCAGTTCCCTGCAGACTCGGACCTTGAACTGACTTCAGAGACAACGGCGCTGCTGTACGTTGGCTCGGAAACCGCGCACCTCACCAGCATTCTGCTTCGCTACAACACGCTCGACTGTTTTTCGTACAATCCAACAACGCAGATGGCTCGCCGCGAGGGCGCTACTGTCAACAAGGCATTGATGCGACGGTACTGATTGCGGTTGCGTCTCCAGTGTTGTTGGTTGTGCTGACATGATACGGTTCTTAGCTTCTTCCTCGTGCAAAAAGCCAAGGAAGCGCAAATTTTCGGTATTCTCCTGGGCACGCTCGGCGTCGCGCAATACATGGACGTGGTCAACAGCCTGCAAAGCCTCATCAAGAAGTAAGCCGTCTCTTGATCGAACTGGCCGGTGATCTTCCGAGTGCTTCAGCTGATCTGTGTGTTCGAATTTGCTTTTGCTTACTAGGAGCGGTCGTAAGGCGTACTTGTTCGTGGTCGGCAAGGTGAACGTGCCCAAGCTCGCCAACTTTGCTGAGATCGACGCATTCGTCCTCGTCGCCTGCCAGCAGAATACGCTCATGGACTGCAAGGAATTCTTCAAGCCTATCATCACGCCCTACGAGCTGCAGCTGGCGCTGTCGGAGGACGATGCCTGGACCGCCGAGTACAAGACCGACTTCCGGGAGGTCCTGCCTTCTCTCGCCCAAGCCGCCGACGAGCTCGATGCCCGCGATCCAGACGCAGAAGACGCGGACAAACCATTCTTCTCGCTCGTGTCGGGCACATACATGCAAGCACAGCGTCAGCCTCAAGCGACTGCATCTCAAGAAGCTCTCGACGACGCCACTGGCACGGCCCTGCAAGTCAAGAACGTCTACTCTGACCTGATCGAGTACCGTAGTGAGGCCGCCGAGTTCCTCGCCAAGCGCGAGTACCGTGGCCTAGAACCTCGCATTGGCGAGACACCGGCGCATGCGGCCGTGCAAGGCAGCACTGGCATTGCCCGTGGCTACGACCACGAACATTAATAATGCGGATTCTCGCTGACACATGGCACTGTTCTTTCCTACACAATATTATCTGGCACGTGGTTAATCGCGAGGTTTTATTACCCTTCGACTGTAAAAAACCTCGTCGACCTTGGGCGTGCGTTTGACTTGGGGCCGTTTGGACCGACAGGTCGACAATTGCATGGCGCTGAGCTGCAGCATGACCATGACGGGCGCGACGTCGCGGGCGCTGTGTGCGTGTTCGCAGCGACTGGCATGGCTCACACTGCTCTCTTGCATGCTGTGTTGTGTGCTGCAGCCAGTGCCCGCGGCAAAGCTCCGTCAATCGCCTCCGGTCGTGCGAAATCTCGCCCAACAGTTGACCCCTCAGCCCACGTCAAGCAGTAATGGACCAGCGCCATTGGCGGCTGTGACGACGACGACGAAGCCGACGCTGGCGACGGCAGCGGCGGGGGTCGATATCCGCGGTGGGCGTCCGCTGGTGACGACGCAGACGGCGGAGCCCAAGGAAGTGCTGGGCCCGAACGACGCCGCGTTTGTGACCATCTTTTACGACTTTGGCGAAGACAGCGACGACCTGCTGCTAGCGACGCGCGTGCTCATGCGCTCGATCCACGACTCGAAGACGCGGTTCCGCAAGATCGTAATTGTGCCAGAAGACGGCATCCGCGAGGAATCGGCCGCGCTGCTGCAGCGTGACGGCCACGACGTGGAGCTACTGCAGGTGGACATCCCGAACGTGTTCCTGCATGCGCGCGTCATAGACCACCGTGCGCAGCTGTCGCACATGCGCAACAAACTAGTGCTTTGGGACGATCCCGTGCTGTCGTCGCTGCAGCGTGTCGTGTACTTGGACCCCGAGAACCTCGTGATGCGTAACCTGGACGAGATTTTCGCGTGCAAGCACTTTTGCGCTGTCGACAACGGCCAGTCCATCGTGTACGCGAACAGCTTGTTGGTCGTCAGTCCGTCTAACCACGCCGCTCGTAGCTTGTATTCCGACGCCGTCGACGCGTTCTGGATCTCCGGACGCGCGTACAACTGGGTCGGCATCACGCAGGGCTTCCTGCCCGGGCTGTTCGAGGCGTTCGAGGAATCGCCGCTGTTTTACCAGGATGAAGAGGAAGAACGTGATGCCGTGGGCACCGACGACGACGACAGCACTGGCTTTGTGGACGACCGCGCGGACTCGGTCGTGCGGCGCCTGCCGTTCTACTATTCGATCAATCACATGGTGTTCTACGAGCGCCTGAACTGGGATTTGTACAAGTGCAAGGACAAGAACGCGCCGTCCGACGGCATTCCCGGCCCGTTGCTGAGCTTCAAGTACAGCGGCAGTATGATCAAGCCCTGGTTCTGGGTGCCGTACGTCTACTTCCAGGTGTTCTGGCACTGGCAGGCCGTGCGTGATCGCTTGGACGAAGACCACTCGTCGGCGTTCATCAGCAAGATCACGTCGCTCTCGGTCATCTTCGCGTTCACGTGGTGGGCGTACATCATCCTGTGCCTCAAGCTGCACAACGAGCCCAACGGTCGTATCCGCCGTCTGTCGAGCTGGGGCCTGCCAGCACCATCCAACGCGCCGACACTGTCGCTTGACATTTTCAACTCGCGCATCGTGCGCCGTGCCTGTCAGTTCTCGTGCAACCTGCTGCTGGCCGTGTCGTCCATGCCCGTGCTATCCAGCATGGTGATCGTGTGGCTTGTGTTCCTACTAAGCGTCTACTTGGTGCCGGCCACGATGCACCCGCGGTCAGCGGCGTTCGTGTGGTTGTATCTGCAAAATCTGCTCATGACGACGGTGCTGCTGGTGTACAAGATCGCGCACATCTTCCGGACGGTCCAGTGGAAGCGCAACGAGATCCCGACGAGTCCGTCGCTGCTGTGGCTCGGGCTGCTGCGGTGCATCAAGCGGATACCTCTGTTCATCGCGCTGCAGCTCTTGTTCCTCTACTCGGTCGGACGCACCGACTGGTTCCGCAACCCCGTGCTACGACCAGTGGCACTCATCGGGCAGATGGTGATCATCGCCTGCATCCAAGTGCGCGTGCTGTCACAGGAAATGCGCAACACGCTGCATAAGTGAGCGAGGCAGCCCAAGACGACGACGGCAAGGACGCAAAACCGTACGCAAGTCACCGCCCTTCACAGTAGCATTAGAGAGTCAATAGATGGGAGTAGCTCCACCACGCCAGTGCGCTTTGCCTAGTTTTGCTCAATCACTGCGTGGCCTCGGACCGCCGCTTCTTCTACATTGTTCATCGAGACAAATAACAGGTCAAGATGGCGTCCACACGTGACGTGATGGTGAGCAGAAACATCGCCGCTCTGCTTACCGGTGCATCTGGTGGCTGGAGTTGCCGTGTGCTGCTGACATCAGCAACGCGCGCGTTGGTGGCTGCTTCCTTGCGCAGGTCCATGACGACGGCAGCCAACGCCTCCGGGTTCACGCCCTTCTGCAGCAGCGCCATCAGCGTCGCGAGCGTGTCACGGTCGAGTCCTGTGTTGAGCAAGCGAGAGAGCTCGTACACCGCTGCCAAGACACACACGAACACAGACACACACCGCGAGATAACCAGGATGAGGTATCAGAACAGAATGAACATCAACAGACACTGTGATATAGCAGCCAGCTATGCGCTGCGCCTTACCATCCAACGCCTCGGAACGCGTGGCATACACGCCATCGCCCGACGCGCTCGCTGCGCTCGTGCTGGTGCTTGCCATGTCGGTCGTGTTGTGGCGTTTATTGCTGCAACATGAACATCAGGCTCGAGGTGTGTGGGGCTTGACTACCGGCTCGTCACGGGCTCGTATGAGCTGGGCTCGTGGGTGGAGACACCGACCAACAACCAGCTCAAAGCAGCTGCAACAATGGCGTTCCAACGCCCCAAATGGTGCGTGCTGAGATCACTTGTCTGGACGCGTCCATGGCGCTGTGGAGACGCCATCGATTGTGATGTATGATGTACTGATGGATGGGTGATGATACAGGGCTGCGACTCCGGCGCGATCGAATCGATTGGCGGAGCTGGAAGTGGTGAAAGATGGCAGTGTGATCGAGCACCTGAAGATCGGAGAGCAGGCGGTCTACTTGCTGGGTCGGAACGAGGACATGTGCCACTACGGGCTGCAGCATCCGTCCATTTCGCGACGTCATGCCGCGATTACTCACAGCGAGAACGGGCAGATCACGATCATGGACCTGAGCTCGGCGCAGGGCACCATGGTCAACGACAAGGAGATCGCTCCGGAAGAGCCAGTGAAGCTCATGAGTACGTGAAAGTGAAAGCGAGCAATACCGATGCTGCTTGGTCCTTTGTATTGATGCACTTACGAATCGCGTGGCTTGGAACGTAGATGGCGATGTGATCAGGTTTGCTGCCAGTTCCCGATCGTACGTTGTGCGAAACATTGCCGTAGCGACAGAAACGGACAAGGGCGAAGACCACGGAGCTGTTCCAGAGGAAGCGCTGAAGGATTTGCCCACAAGCTTCGGTGGAAAGGAACCAGCGCAATCCAATGGTGCCGAGTCGAGCAATGGCCATGCTGGCGCTGATAACGATAAAGTGGCTGCAAGGAAGCAGGTACGGAATGGTGGCGACGGCGAATGAAGTGGGAACGCGGCATTGACGAACGATTGATTTTATTTGATAATTAGAGGGAAACAGAGATTGCTGCCATGACGGCGGCGATGGTGGCTGCGCCAGCGAGTTCCGCGTCGACGACAGACGCGCCCAGCGAGCAGGAACCCCGAGAGAAAGATAAGAACGGCGAAGAAGAACAAGGAGAAGACGAAGAATCGTCCGATGATGACGACGATGACGCACAGAATAGCGTAGACCTGCGATACAAGATCCCAATGTCACATCAAGTTGAGCTAGCGGGGCATTCCAAGTCCGTCACGTGCATTGCTGTGGACGGACCAGGTGCGCGCGTGGCCACTGGATCGATGGACTACCACACGAAGCTCTGGGATTTCGCTGGCATGGCTCGGCATGTTCGACCATTCCGTGCCATCGAAGTGGACGAAGGACATCCTCTGGTGGCGCTCAGTTACAGTCCTTCTGGCGATCGACTTTTGGCTGCAACAGGTGGCTCTCAACCGAAAGTGCTGTCGAGAGAGGGTGTCGAAGAGCTTCAGTTCGCCAAAGGCGACATGTATGTCGTCGACATGGCCAACACCAACGGCCACACGCACGGAGTGACAGGAGGTGCGTGGCATCCGTCCGTTCGCGACCAGATGATCACGAGCTCGCTGGATGGAACGGTGCGATTATGGAAACTGGATGGCAAGAAGACCTTGGACAAGCTGGTCAACGCGAATGTGTTCAAACTCAAGAGCAAGCGAGGCAAGCGATGCGGTGTCACGGCCTGTAGCTACAACTCCGATGGCTCGCTTATTGCTGGAGCCACGATGGATGGTCAGATTCAGCTGTATGATCCGCGCAAGCCATACGCCGGTGCCGCTTTGGTAGTTCGAGAGGCCCATGCCGAGGGCAGTGGTGACTTGGGCATCTCGTGCGTCCGGTTCTCGCCTGATGGTAAACATTTTGCCTCGCGCTCGTGTGCCGACGATACCGTCAAGCTGTGGGACGTCCGCAAGGTTCGAGAACCTGTCAAAGTGTTCACCGGCATCGAGGGCGTCTTCAGCACTTCCAACCTTGTCTTCAATGCTACGGGCACGTGCATGATTGCTGGAACGAGCGTGCGCAAAGGCCGGCAGGAACGCGGTAAGGTTGTCTTCCTGGATGTGCACACACCGCAGCTGGTGACACCGGTCGCGAGTGTCAACATGGACGAAGACGAGAGCGCTATCTGCGTTGCGTGGCACCATGGCATCAACCAAATCTTCGTGGGTACGTCAACAAGCACTTGTCATGTGCTGTATGATCCTCAGCAAAGTACCAAGGGCGTGTTGCTCACGGCGACCAAAAAGATCAAAGTCCAAAGCGGCGACTCGGGAGTGCGCATCGATGGCGTCGGCAAGATCCACAATCCACATGCGCTGCCCATGTATCGCGAAGAAGTGTCTCAAAAGCGCAAGGCAAGCAAACTGCGTGCGGACCCCAAGGCCTCGAAAGCGCCAGAGAAACCTATCACGGGACCTGGTATGGGCGGCAAGATCAGTGGCAGCACGACCTTCACGCAATACTTTATGAGTAGCCACATCAAGACGTCATTCCGCGAAGAAGATCCGCGGGAAGCCATCTTGCGCTACGCGAAGAAGGCAAAGGAGGACCCACAGTTTACAGCGGCGTACTCCAAGTCGCAGCCTTCCGGACAAATCGACAAGCGGTACCAGCTCACAGAACAAACTCTCGAAGAAGAAGCTGTCGCAAAAGAGGCCGAAGAGAGGCGCTTGCTGCAGTCGTAGCAATCGCAAACACAGAGATCAGATAAACACCCGAAAGGAGCGAATGCAGTGCTGCCATTAGGAACGAAATCTCAACACCCACCCTTGATACCATGTCAAACCAAGCCTCACACAATGAAAACTGTCCCACTCACGCGGATGTCTTTGGCAAAAAGACTGATGCCAATGACCGTTCGCAAACAAGCCATGCCTCTTTCCAATGGCGACGGATGAGATGGAGCTCATCACGATGACGTTTCTCTTTAGTCGCCAGCTCCTGCTGCATCTTTGCTACGGCTGCCTTCGTTTTCTCGAGTTCCTGCACTTCTCTGCTTGTCTTCTGTGCTGCTAACAAGCTTCTTGCTAGTGTTTCTTTCTCTTCTTTGACTGCTTTGAGCTCTTCGTTTTGTCTGGCGTACATCTTGACCCAATAATCCGATGCTTGCTTCGCTTTCTGGAGCTCCTGCTCAAGCGTCATAATTTGTCGCTTCGTTGCATCTTCGTCCGCCTTCGAAGGAGCAGCAACACTGCGTGTCGGATCAAATACGACCAGAGACGATGAACTCATGTGTAGCTCTTGGTACGAGGACACAGTTGGAGGATGACACACTTCTCCGCTGTTTTGCGAGTCTTCTCGATCGGTCATCGGATCTGTGCACGGCAAGTCACCCATCATGTCGTCGTACTGCATGATACTATCACAATTACCATCGCTCGGAAACAGTTCGCAGGACGGGTTTCGCAACTCGTTGCCTTGCGCATCATTCCACTGCTCTGGCTTCACCGATGATCTCGCAGCTTTCTTTCCTTTCTCTCCGTCACTTCTCTCTTCCATCTCCCTTCTCTTCTTGGCAATGCCCCGCATCTTACGCTGGTTCTTGATGTAGTTCTGCAGTTGAGTGCGCTCCACAGCATGATGAGGATACAGCTCACGGAACCGCACCATGAGCGCTTTGAAGTTGATGCGCCCACCGCCGTAGTACTGTTCCACCAGGTTCGTCAGCGCTTCGGCTTCTTCGTCTGTAAATAATCGTTGGCGACGCATTGAGATCGAGATGGCGTCGTAGGCGCTGTCGCTGTTGTCGTCTTTTTCCACTGCTGCTGCCGCTGCTTGGTTCCTCCGGTGCCTGTTGCCGACTGCGCGGGAGATCCATTATGCTGGCTGCGGTGGAAGTTGCCGTTCTGGCAGAATGATGGTCCTTCGTTTAAGTGCGGTTCAACTCGCACTTAATCGGATGGTACAATGTGCGAAATGATCGTATACACACAAAAGGCACAATATTAACTACAGACGGGTGTGTTTTGCCATTCAAATTGGTGATGACTCGGGTGATCACGAAACCAATGCGTTGCTGGCACCGTCGATGATAGATCCACCGAGTGTTGGCACACGCGAGACGCTGCTGTGTCGCAGCAGTGAGATGTCGTTGCGAGCATTCAATTCTTTCCCGGCGCAATTGTGCACGCACGCACGTACGCACGCACGCACGCACGCTTGGCGGTCGGCTCTTCCGATCACGTGGCGCATCGCGAAAGTGGCGCGACGAGGCTCATGTGGCTTCTGCACAGCCAACTCCATGGCTTACCGGTAGTTCCATTGCTATGATCCATTGTCCTGCGATTGCGGATGTTCACGCGTCATGCTCGGACGGGTTTTTGTTCAGGAAGATCCGTCTTCCGACCTAGGCTCACGGTCCGTGAGGACGCTGTTGATGGCGAAAACGTCGGGAATCTCCGAGAACATGGCACAGCACAGCGTGCCAGCGCCGTCCCACGCGTGTCAGTCCCGGCGCTTCGTCCACCATGCTCAGTCTGAGCCTCCGAGGCCGACGCCAGGTCTGTGTCAACAGGGCCGAGGCCAGGCACGAGTGGACAAAGCTGCGGACGATCCAGGCAGTCGCGCGGTCAACTGGTATTACCTAATGACTTGTGGTCGCTGCTGCCGCCATCACGATCGCTTGGATGCGTGCCTGCCTGCCTGTCTTCCAGCCATCCCCGATCTCACACCGTCCGTTGGGCTGCCCAGCCATTCCGTCGGCCACCACGCGAGAAACCCAGTGAGAAAGCCACCAACATTGTCATCATCATGACGTGCAGGGGACGGCATCGTCCCCGCGGATGGGTTGCCGCCGGTGGTGGTGGTGGTGCCAGCCGGTGGCGCCGGGCGCTGACGATCACCGCTGCCGCGGTGCTTGCGCTGGACTGCCCCAATGCGACGGCCGCCACCTTCACAATCCAGTTCGATGGCGGACTGCCTGCAGACACAGAGCGGTGCAGTGGCGCGCTGATCAGTGCGACGATCATCGCGGTGCCAGGTCATTGCGTGCACAACGGCTTGCCCAACGTCGTGCATTTTATTGACACGGAGGATCAGCGTGAGCTCCACACGTCGCTTGTGGACGCGAAGGCGTCCTCACTCCATCCACTCTATGGCGAGCCACATGAGTCATCGCACGATGTCGCCGTGCTGGCGCTGTCCAAACCAGTCAACGAGGACGCTTGGCACGTGTCCAGCGACCCACTCTCCAACAACTCAGCACGTGCCAACACCTCTCGAGTGGCTTCGTTCGTGGGGTACGCCTATGTCGACGCCAGCACGACGGAGGTGAGCTCGCGACGTCCAGGAAGTAGACTAGCCATCGCGGTGTCGCTGCTAGCGACATCCACATGTTTTGATGGCGCCGTCACGCTCGACAACACTTCGTGGTGTGGAGTTGTCGAGTCAGCCACACAGCGAGATCGCAATGCTAGCACTGCGGTCTTTGACGAGGTTGTCCGGGCTGGAAGTCCAGTGTTTCGCACGCTGGAGAACGGTCGTTCCGAAGTGATTGGTCTCACGGCCACAACGCTGCCATGTGGGCCAGCCATGCTTGGCAAGCATGTTCTTGTGACTCGAGTCAACGAGCAGGTTTTGCGTTCCTTCCCCATCCAAGCTGCGACCAAGGCACCAGCCTCTCTGATCAATACGCCGCCACCGGCAGCTAGCAACCAAACAGCCTCGCCAGTCGAAGTCTTCCTGCATGAAGCGGAACAAAATGGCAGCAGTCGTGTTGCGCTACCAGGAGATCTGCCGACAATGGCGATGAACATGTCATTCGTCGCGGTTGGTGGAGGCGTCGACGTGCTGCATCCTGTGGCCGAGAAGGATGACAACAAGACGTCGACGACGCTACTGGGGCCCAAGTTTGACGACTTCGCGATGCCGGAAGACGAAGCCTTCCCAGGTGGCTGGCACCGCTCGCAATTGCCGAAACACTGGCCTTGGAGCACCTCCACTGTGCTGCTGCTACCATCGCTACCAGCCGAGTCCAGTGACTTGTCACTCATCGGGTGCATGGGGTTCTCGATTGCGCCGCTGTCCTTGCTGGCAAGCCGTGACTGCTTGAGTGTCACGCCCACACCTCGGGTGTACGTGAGCACGCAAAACAGCGATGGCGAATGGGAGCTCCAGTCGTATGATATCGACGGCGTTCACTACTCGGGAGACGTCAGGTCAACGCTTGCCATTGCTCAGCTCCAAGACCCCATTCCTCATCTGCAGCCTTTCACGTTGTCAGAGCGCACGTTGCCGTTCCAGCACAACGAGAAACGCATGAAGTTGGTTCCATACGATCACATTTTCAGCAAGACCGCAAGAGAACAGCGAGCGTTCTCGCAAGTCGTGCGATTGCCTTTCTTTCAGTGCGGTCTGTCAACCGATTCAGAAGCTATCCAGTGCCTCGCTCCAGGTGAACCAGCGCGGCGACACCCGAGCATCTCATTCGGTCGCGGCCTCGTATTGGACGATGATAAACTGTTCGCATTGCCGGTGATCGGCGATTCTGCGTTCACGACAGCGTTCCACGCGGTGGAAGTCGTTGGTGCCCGAAAGCGTTGGATCAATGTCGCCACCGATGACACTGTGACGTGGGCAGCGCTCCCCGATGTGGTTGCTCTTGAAGCCTCGACCAAGCCCATCCTTGCGCCAGGTTACGTCTCCATCTTCGCAGATGGCAACAAGAATGTACCAGTTTGTGGTGGCGTGCTCATCTCGCCTCGTTACGCTCTGGCTTCGGCAAAGTGTCTAGAGAATCGATGGATCAACTTTGCTCGCGTTGGTGCTGGACGACGCGACCTCCCGCACAGTCGAGGTCGCGAGGAGGTGCACCGCGTTCGTCGCGTCAGCAAAATGCTATCCGCGAGTGATGACGGTGTTGCCGTGATCCAGCTCGAAGGTCTTTCGATCTTCTCTCCGGTCATTCTTGACGACACTTCCCAGTATCAAGTCTTCGTCAATCCGAACGTGATCGTCAACTCTACTGCTGTTGCTGTCGTGGGCAACGACCACGGTAACAGCACGTATGACAAGACACAGCGAGGAAGAACGTGTCTCGCCCGTCATCGATGGACTGCTGTGTGCTCGCAAGCACCCCATTGCGATCAGCAACCACACCGCTGATGGCTGTGGGTCCTTGCAACAAGTGGAAGGTCTACCTGGAGACGGCATTGTACGACGCCATCAACGCCTCTACCTGCTTATCGGTCTTACAGTGAGCAACAGTGCGCAGAAATCAGTTGCGAAGACGTGCAAGCTGCAAGGTAGAGCTGACTCGAGTCTGGCTGTCGCTCAAACCATTGTCGAGACACGTATAAGCTCCAGACAAGTGATCGAATTTATCAACAGCCACAGCAAAGATCACACATGGCGCGCAAGTGGAGAGGGAAGTGGAAACCACTCTGCCAATTCGGACCCAGCGAGCGACGAGATGGATGGCGACTCGGATGTCATGGGAATTGTTCCCGTTATGGCCATGTCGATGACAGCCTCCTGGAACTCCAGCAGATCGTGGAGCGGCAAGCTCGAATTCAACACCGTCGAATCGACCGCTCAGCTTGGGTTTGTCGTGGGACTTCGGAAGGATCGTTACGGCCAGAATTTCTGCGGTGGTAGCTTGATCGCCTCGAGTTATGTGCTCACCGCTGCCCACTGTGTCGCAGGCAACAACGCTAAGTTCGTCTCAGTCGGCTCTCGTGCATCAGCCGGCACGGAGACCGAAGCCATCGCCATCAGGAAGGTCCGTGTACACCCACGCTACGGGTTTGCATCCAAATTCTCCTACGACGTCGCCATCCTTGAGTTGGATAGCCAGGCCTATCCGCAGCCTATTGTCCTCGACAACGCGGCAGGGTTTGACGCGTCCGATCGGTTCACGCTGTATGGATACGGCGCCGACAGCGCCGACAGTGACGAGTTGTCGACTGTGCTTCGCTCCGTGGAATTGCCGTTCTTTCCGGAGAAGCGCTGCCTGAAGACGTTCCCCGAACTCGATAGCAGCGCGCTATGTGCTGGTGGCGAGCTCGCTCGTGACGCATGTACCGGCGATTCAGGCAGCCCGCTCGTTAACTGGATCGACAATGCTCCATACCTATCCGGGCTTGTCAGCAGCGGCCGCAGCGGCTGTGGGACGCCTGGTGTTCCCGGCATTTACGCGCGTGTTTCCAGCGTTACCGCATTCATTGACAGCTATGTTGCTGGTCATAAGTGGCGCTACGAGCCCACGGAACCATCATTTCCGTCGAGCACGTCCGAGACCATGCTGGTGCCTTCGATGGGGGGCCCACGCGAAGGCGTCATTCCTCGAAGCACCAGTGGACCGCCTGATCGTGCTTCAAGCGGCTCCACCTCCATTCGGTCACGTTCGTCAACCACGATTGTCAACAGAGACGGCAGTACGCCTAGTTCACCGCGTCCGCGTTGTCCGAGCAGCGCAGCGGAGCCAGAAACTGGAGAAGATAGCTTGAACAACTGGCCAATGTCGCTACCTAGCCTCCGCAGTGCTAACGGCAACTCGGGTGCAGCTGTGTCACCAAGGGCCGATAGCACGGGTGGGCAACCTAGTGAGGTCTACGATGGTGCTCTGCAAGCATTAGAGCTGGTCGATGAGATACCGCAGCTGGTGGACAAGTCGCTAGTCAAGTTCTTCATGGGCAACTACTCGATGTTCATGGCGTGGCGTCCGCCATTGCTGGACGCTGAGGCGGTGCGCCTGACGTTCTACTCGAGTGGCAACCTCACACGTCTGCTCAATGTCATTACCAGCAACAGTGAGCTGCCACTACACAACCGGCGCAATCGCTTCTCGATCGTCACGACGGCATACGACGCCACACCCAGGGCGGCATCGGATGCAGCCCACTGCTAGATGTTTGTACATACCTGTTTTAGCTATACTAGCATAATTTATTGTCACTAATTGTATACCAAGTTTGGACGCGAGACCAAAATTTCCACGCCACCCACCCCGCCAAATCCTGAAGCGTGTGACGTCCAACATGCGGTCATGCACGTGCGCATGTCCAGGCACAACGACGCAGCGCAGCACAGTCTGCACTGAAGAGTGCCAATGTCTCCAGAGCATCCACGGATGAGTGCAATCACCGACAAGAACCGACCGCCAAGCACGCATCCCCCGGCCGTTGTGGCCGCGCTGGTGATGGATGAGCCGAATGCGCAACGCAAGGCCGGGAGCCTTGAATACTGCGAACCTTGGCTTCAGTGTGGCACGTGCCTACCGCACTTATCCCCTCTGGAGCAAGCACTTCGCGTTACACCCCTACCCTCCTCCAGCGCAGCTGGCCGCCATCCGGCGCTTGACGCAAATTTTGACCAATCCGCGCACTCTGTGACGGTGTCAAGCGGTCTAAATGTCGCGCAGAGCCGGGCGCGGTGCCGTTCGAAGGTGGATGTCGCGCTGATGGAGGACGCCCCACGTGGCGCCAAAGCATGGGCGGAACCGTGCATGGCATGGCGCTGGCCGCGCCTGAGACCGTGGCCATGGCCATGGCCATGGCGATGCGCCATCATCGCCATCGCAATCGCCTGGCCGTTGCGTCGCGGCACAGCCAACGACACATTCGCAAAAGGCGCGCCATCTGCTGCGCCGCAGCGCTGTGTGTGTCTTGCCGCACTCACGTGTGCACTGGGACAGACAGAGTCGGCTGCGGGCTGCAGGACGAGTCGACGGCGTCAGCTCGATTTGTCTGTGCTGTGCCACAGCGCTTTCGTTGCTGCGTTAGATCAAGCGGAGGGTGATCAGCACACCGCGTGCGTCTGTGCGGTTGCTTCACTGTCAGTTGTGTTCTCGTCTCTCTTGAAGCATCGTCGTCGTCATGGTGGGCTGCAGGCTGCCGTGGATGGCAGCGTTCGTGCTGGCTGGATTGCCGTGGCTCGTGTGTGGTGAACCTTCGGACGTCTGTGTGAACGCTGCTGCCTTTGTCCATTGGGACGATGCCGACAATGGCGCGTTTTGCGCGGGCGCTCTGGTGAACGATCGAGTGGTTGTTACTGCACCAGAGTGTGTCCGCGAGGGCGCTAGTGAGGCGCCTCTTCGAGTCCGCATCAGCACGCTGTCTTCCTCTCCGTCATCATCATCATCGTCGTCGTCTTCTACGTCTTCGTTGGCTGTCGTTGACAGCACATCCCAAGCATTGTCCATTGTCAAAAATGCCACGATTGTGGACCATGGTGTGGCCTCGCTCCAGCTTGCTGGTCCCTTCCAGTCATCCACCGAGACCAAGTGCTGGCACGTTGCACCAGCCAATGCCTGGAGCAACGCCAACGTCTCGCTGTATTTGAAGCAGCTACGAAGGAACGAAGAGGGAGGCTTGTCTGCCATAGCTGTTCCAGCGACCGTCGCGCCTGCAAGTGAGTGCCCAAGAGCCAGTGATGTGCTCGACAGTGACGACGATAGCCTGCTGTGCGTCAAGCTGAAGAGTAGCATCGGGAATGATACCGATTGCACCGACACAGTCACGGCAGCTGGGTCGCTGCTCGTAGTGGCAAACAACGGTGCTAGTGGGCACCAGTTGGTCGGTGTTGCGTTAACCGGTATGAAGGGGTGCGCTGCCTCATCAACATCGCCCAAGGCTGTGTTGGTCGCACGGGTAGCAGGCCGCCGCTTGCATTCAGACAGCTCGGCGGTGGCATCACCGTCGACCTCCACGGCACCAGTCGTCGTCATCGAACCACCAGTCACTGAGGCGGCGGTCGTCACTTTTCCAAACATCACGACCAAGCCATCCCAATCTGCTCCAGGAAACTCAAGCGTTGCTGTCGCTCATCACGACAATGGTGATGGATCACTAGCGTTTGTGAACCAGTCCTTGGCGACCAGCGGATCATCCAATGGCGACAACCAAACCGTCGACTTCCCACAAAGTCACATTGAGCCGCTTTTCCCTGGTGGTTGGAACATCACGGACCTACCCCAGCTGGGGAAGTGGAATCAGCACGGCGGGTTGCTCCTGATTGACTATGACTCTGAATTATTCTCCCTCGATGGTTGCATCGCGCTGGCCATCGCACCGACGTTCTTCATCGCCACGGCTGCGTGCTACGCCGCCGGGGACCAAGATGTTTCGCTCTTCATCAGCCCTTCCGGCCACGGATACAAACGCATTCCGATAAAGAGTGTACAGATAGCACACGGATATGAGTACGGAGAAGAGCGCAACCTCGTTCTGCTCGAGGTGGCCGAGCCCCATGGACTGACGCCGCTTCGGATATCGCAGCACAAATTCCAGGCTTACCAGCAGCCGGATGCATCCATCACGTTTGTTGCTGCGGATGATACGTTCAGCTCCTCGGTAGATCCATTGCCTTTGGAGCATTGGCAGGGCGCAGTGCTGTTGCCGTGGACCCAGTGCTCGACGGAGAAGATCGACGACAACGTCTGCCTCATCCCAGCACACCCTCAGTACCGCGCCGACACTTTCCAGTTCTGCAAGGGTTTCTTCATGGCCGGAGATGAGCTATACGGCTTTCCTGCGACCTCGTTTTTCTTCGAACCAACGGTGTCGCAACAAGTGACGGTGATCGCCAACCATCAAGATTGGATTCGCCAAGTAACCAAAGATTCCGCGCTATGGGGTGAAGCTAGCCAGGTTGCGACGCCGTCGTTGAGCCAAGTGGAAACAGGTCCTGGATACATCACGATCCACGGAGACCATGGCGTCGCCAAGTGCGGTGGTGTGTTGGTATCTCCTAAAGAGGCAGTGACACTGGCGTCGTGCCTTCAGCAGCTAAACGTCACATCCGTGGTTGTTGGTGCTGGCAGTCGAGAGGAAAATGGAATGCTAGAAGACATCTTGCCCGTCAAGGCGGTGCTGGTTCACCCTAAGTTCGGCAGCCCGGGTGTTGGAGAGAACGACATCGCCATTGTACAACTAGCAGCCATCTCTTACTTCATGCCTGCCGTGCTCATTGACGCGGATGCACCATCCTCGCCTCGCCCTGTGCTCCGATCGCATCCGCGTCGTAACGCAACGGATTGCAAGCTTATTGCACCACCAAGCGACAGCTCAATCGTCTGTTCGCCTGTCCGGCCCGAAGACCCAATACTGCCGGCATTGTTGAGCGCATGCCAGTTGGCGCCAACTCAATCTAAGAGCCTGACATTTGGTGACGGTGTGCTATCGGCGCGACCAGATCGTCTCGGAGCCCTTGTCGACCTAGTGGCAAGTCCGTCGGCTAGCACAACGGCAACCAACGTGTGTGCATCGACCAAGGGCAAGCCCACGTTGGTCACGATCAATGCCAAGCCGATCCAAGAATTCCTCGCAAATTCGCTGCTCGGCGCGCAATGGTGGGGCGGCCCCACCCCGGACTCACCATTTGTGCCCCGCGATCCAAGAGCTAAATCTCTGGCGTGCATCACAGGTGCACGAAGCCCACGCAGCGGACGCTTGATCTTTCAAGAGCCTTCGCCAGACGCGCAGCTTGGATTTGTTGTTGGGTTGCGGCTGACCAAGAGCGGGCAGAACTTCTGCGGCGGCAGTCTCATTGCACCCAGCTACGTGCTGACTGCCGCTCATTGTGTCGCAGACGGATCCGCTCGATATGTATCGGTTGGCTCTCGAGAATCCGAAGGTGAAGAGACGGAAGCCATTCCGGTCGCCTCACGCGTCATCCAGCACCCGCTGTACGGCTCCAAGTCGCAAAACTCATACGACGTGGCCATTCTCGAGCTCGAGAGCCCGGCTTACCCTGCACCGATCGTGCTGGACAACACTAATCGCTTCAGCACGTCGGACCGCTTCAACTTGTATGGCTATGGCGCTGCCAGTGCCGACAGCGCGTCACTGTCGTCTGTCATGCGCACCGTGGACTTGCCGTTTGCGGACGCCGACCAGTGCCACGACAACTACCCGGAGCTTGACGAAAGCATGTTCTGCGCTGGTGGCGAAGCCGACCGCGACTCGTGCCGTGGTGACTCGGGCAGTCCACTGGTGCGAGCAATCAAGGAACAACAGTACCTGGTGGGCATTGTCAGTGCCGGACGCAGTGGCTGTGGCACTACAGGTGTACCAGGCATCTACGTCAATGTCGCAACAATGCAGAGCTTCATTGATAAGCATGTGGCTGGTCACAAGTGGCGCACAGGCAATGCTGGACCCATTGCGCTGGGTAGCAACCGCGCTAGCAATCCCAGCAACCCTAGCAGCCCCAGCAATCCCGGTAGAACCAGCAATTCCAGCAGCTCCAGCAATCCCAGTAGCTCCAGCAATCCCAGCAGTTCAAGAAACCCCAGCGGCTCCACTAATCCTAGCAGCTCCACTAATCCCAGCGCCCCCAGCAATCCCAGCAATCCCAGCAGCCCTAGCAGTCGCAACAACCCCGGCAGCCCCAGCAGCCCCAGTACCTCCAGCAGTGAAGAGCGCTTGGCCAGCAGCACGGCAGCGACCAGCACCGACGGCAACGACGGCGGCGTGGATAGCCACCCACACTCGTCGCTGCTTGGTCGATCGCCAAGCTCTCCTGGTGACTGGGCGCCAATATCGAGCGACACCACCAATCGGTTGCGCCGTGGTCCTTCACTTACTGGCAACGCACCGCCGTTCCAAGTGATCAGCGCTGGAAACGGATCGAATGCACACGAGCTATCTATCGTCGACCTGAGCAAGGATACTCCCCGCGTTTTAGAGAACGCGGTCATCAACTTTGTGCTCGGCAACTACTCGATGGTTCTGGGCTGGACGCCGCCCGTCTTTGACTCTCCGACCACCATGATGCGCTTCTACTCAACAAGCAACCTCACCGGACTCATGGACGTTGTGGCCGCGTACAGCGACCTGCCGCTGTATCATCGAAAAAACCGCTTCCACACATCACACTCGAACCCGACGGCGGTCTCCCAGTCAACTGCTCACTGCTAGCACCGGAAGGAGAGGTGATAGCGGTCGTTGCACCCAACCATCAGCTGTGTACAATACCCGTTGGCGATGCCAACGCCACGATACGAACAGACACCATTGCCTCGCGCCAACTCGACTTACAGACAGCCTCAACGATTTGATCAACGACCAACCATGGTGACCGAAAGCAACGAGGGATACCGATGCTGTCCGTCTAGATGTCGGCACACCACCAAGTCATCATGATTAATAAGTACCACTAATAAATACTGTTCACCTGAAGAGCAACCTCAAGACGCCAGCTGATACTCTTGATACCATGCTCAAACTAGCGCATTGCCTTGACCAGGAAACTGGATGCTAAGTTGGGCGACCCGTACCAGCAGCACCCCAGGACATTCTCCGCTAGGTGGGAAGCACACCTCACCATCAGTTTTCGTTGCCTTTGTAATCGTGTGGTCGAGAAGGGTGGTTTCCTCACCTAGCATGTGGATCACCCTCACCCATCTGCTAGGCGCACAAGTACGTGAAGTGCTAGCCGAGCAGTTGATGACTGAAGTAATCCACCACCGCCCACGTCGGATTCGACAGCGTCTGTGGTGTCAAGTATCTTGCTTCAGGGTCAGTGTTGCCGCACGACAACCTAAGATCATCCTCCTCAGCGCTTGGCATCCACACCCACGCCCGTCATGCCCGATGTTGATGCCGAGAAAGATGCGCGGGATGAGCGAGCGACAGCGATGCGGCAACCGGCAGCACGCTGTCAGTGGTGATACCAAACGTGCAGTCATTGCCACGCTAATGACTGCTTATCCAGGGGTGGACGTCTTCGAGTCACCGACTACCATGATGCGCTCCAACTCGACAACCAACCTCACGGCGCTCATGGACGGGGTGATTACGTGCAGCGACCTGCCGCTGCCGCTGCGTCGTCGCAAGAACCGCTTCCACACATCACAAGCGAACCCGACGGCGGTCTTCCATCCAGCTGCTCCGTCCTAGCATCAGACGCAGGACCGCCGCACCCACCGAAGAGTCGAGTTCAAAACTGCTGCCATGGACCGATACCAATGCCACAGCGAGGCTCACATCGCTTCAGCAATACTCAGTGGCAGCGCGCACACACACATGCATGCAGCCAGCACATCGCGCATGTGCATCCCCCCGCCATGTTAATATTTGGTAACTCAATTCGCCAGCATTCTGCTAACTGCGTTCGAAATGGATCGCGTTGTGGATCGTCCCACCCCGCCAAAAATGAATGAACTCCAGAATTCGAACGCTTCGATGACGGCATCTAGCGCGCTGATTGGCTGAAAATGCAGTGGATGAGTGTGACATCCATCCACGACTGCCCAAACGCAGTGACATGGGACGGCCAAGTGGGATTCCCGGCTCGGAAGGACAGCGGCGGCGTGGAAGCCCACGCAAGCCAGCGCACGGCTGACAAAGCCAGAGTCTGGCTGACAGCATTGCCACAGACAGGATCGAAGCGCGTCTTCTTCGTCGTGGACGAAACGCCCCCACAACCGCAGCTGAAAGAGCCGACAGCGACAGCAGAGCCACCTCGACACACATGACTAGTGGCGAGCAGCACCACGCAAGGCAGCCACGACGGCGATGGATGAAGCGCGCCATTGAGCTGCTGCTGTGGCTCAGCAGCGTCAGTAGTACGTGTAGCAGGGCGGCGGTGGCGGTGGATGCCGCAGCAAGGGCGTCCCAGGCCGGATCGACCGCAGTGGACGTGGCTGCCACCGATGCTGGTGTCAGCGTGATGACGACCAAGGCCACGTGTGTCCGTCGCCATGCGTTCCTGGCGCACTTGGACGGCGCCTGCGTCGGTGTCGTTGTGGCTCCGACGCTCGTGTTGGCGCCGACGCATTGCGTGACGACCGCAGTGCCAACGTCGTTGCTGGTAGGTGGCTGCGACGGCCGCAGCGACAATGCCCCAACCGTGCGCATGGCGATGGAGCGCACGCTCATTGCTCCTGCAGAAGAACCAGGCATCGTGCTGCTCCGCTCGACCCACGCGTTCGCGGACGACGCGGTGCTCGTCATGGGCAGCATCGCTGGAGTGGATGAGGTTGAGGCCGTGGTGTACGACGGTGGCGCAGGACACCAAGGCCATGTGGCGGCGCTGACGCTGCACACAGAGATGGCCTGTGATGATGTCGGACTGCGGTGTGTGACAGCGACAGTAGCGCCGGCGACGGGCAACGTGTGTAAATTGCTGGCCCGAGTCAGCAACGACTCGTTCTTGACAACCGCAGGAGACGCAGAGCTGCTGGTTGGGTTCGACGTCACGGTGCAGTCGTGCAGGGAGAACACGGCCGTACTGCAGTTCCGCCCAGCGTCCGTCATCAAGCACGTCGTGGATCGACAGGCGCGACAAACCGAAGGGGACCGCGAGGAGAAGAAGGCCGGTGTGACGTTCACGGCCCCGGCGGGGCAAGGTTCATGGAGGCCGCCAGTGGCAGCGCAAGACGGCACAGCCAACAAAATGGTTGAAAATGTGAGTCCGGCACCAACTGAAGCTGCCCGCCCGCAAGCTACCCGTAAACACGTCGTTGGGCACTCGATTGCCCCGAGCAACGCGAGCTCAGCGAGCGCCAAGGATGACAACGTCGCGGGCATCTTCGCCGCAGCCAACGAAACACGCAGCAATGGCACTGATCAGTCTGTCAGACTCAGCGCTGCAAGTCCAGCACCAGCCGTAAACACCTCTGGAGGGGCAGTCGCACCGTCTGTTGGACCAGTTCCAAAGCCTACCACGAACAGCAACCAGACCAGCAACACGACAGCAAGATCTCGACCGAAGAAAACAAACAGCACATCCACGGCGTCCAAGGACGACAGCAACCGTATCGGCAACGTGACGTCACAAGGATCCGCAGAAGGCTCTGGTCAAGGAGACGCTGGAGTGAGACCAACGACAGGAATTGCAGTTGCAAAAACGCCGTCACCGATGCCGTTGCTGTTGCCATCGCTATCTCCGGCGCCATCGCCATCTCCGGCTCCACTGCTATCTCCAGCTCCAGCTCCAGCACCATCGACGTCCCTGCCACCATCGGTATCGCCGTCATCATCGCTACGTCCGCCATCCCAGTCAATGAAAACCAGTCCCGAACCAAGCAAACTTGCAGCCACTCCGTCCCCTGCGGCCCAACGTCCATTTCCAAGAAGCAACCCGAGCAGCCAACCGTCACCAAGTGCATCGTCTGACCGCGGGCAGAGCAGTAGCTCACCCACCATCTCGCGTCCACCTGCGGAGACGACTGATTCTCGCTCCGAAAGCGATTCCGCCGTTGAATCAGCTACAGAGCTCGCGTCCATCAAAACTGACCCGGCTTCAAACAAAGCAGTGTCCGGAATGTCAGCTCCGACCATCCTGAAAGACCTGGGACCTGAATATGGATACGTGACAAGTGCGAATTGCTCAGCTGGCATCTTCGGCGTGCTGGTAGCCCCACGCTTTGTGCTTTTGGACAATGATTGGTTGCACTTGTGCGCCAACCCGACGACCGTGCTCTTCCAATCTGAGGAAGTCTCTGTGAAGCGTGTCACAAGTGAGGTCCCCGTCAATGCGTCAGCTTCGCTAGCATTGTTCACACTTGTAGAGCTGACTACAGCGCCATCTGCCAAGCCGAAGCTGATCCTAAGAGTTCGCCCGGACTTCTTGTACACGTACATAGGTTTGACGCTGACGCGAACGAAGGAGACAACAGCTATCACCCGCATGAAAAGCCTGATGTTTGATCAGCAATACAAATGCAAGTTGCGTGGGGATGCTGCCAGGGGCCAGACTGGTTGCGTCTCTTCTTCAGAGATTGAGAGATATCCCGTAAAGGGCCCTGGGTTTCTCACGTTTGGATCGTTTCTCGTCGGCCTCGCTTTTGGTTCTCCAGTGCAGTGGTCTGAAGAAAAAAACTTCCAGGGAATTGCTCGGGTTGGTGCAGACGTCCACATGCCGTTTTTTGATAAAGTTACGGACAAACAAGTAACAATCGTCACGGACAACATATATCTGCGTGAACGGCAGACCAAGTTCCCGTCTTACGTCGCAAGCCTTGTTGCAGCAAATGGTGATGTAAAGGACTGCACAGGGGTGTTGATTGCCCCGAAGTACGCCTTGACAACGGCTTCTTGCATTGGCCAATCCAGCATTCACCACGTCGAAGTCAAGTTGAGTTCTGGAATCGAAAAGGTCTACGTGCGGGGTCGCTCCACGCTGGATTCGAAATTCAAGACTTCGAGTGACGAATCGCATGATTTTGCTTTACTTGAGCTGGAAAATGAAGCGTCTGTCACCCCCGTAGGTCTGAGCAATTCTACAAAGATCGACTCCAATGGCGTTCTCGTGCGATACGACCAATACTATCGTGACAAGCCGGTTGAGATTACATCCAATGTGACATGGGTTGCCATGACCGCCATGGACGTCAAGTCTCAGCGCGATTGTGAACTAGCGGATGGCGGCATCGGATTTTGCGTCACCGATTTCAACGCATCGGATTGCAATACCAAGTACAAGAACACTCTGGGATCAGTTTTGATCATCGTCAACGAGAATGGGCGTGAAGTGTTGGCCGGATTTCACGTTCATGTTGATACAGACGAGTGTGGAAGCTTTCGGTACAATGCAGTCATCAGCGCCAAGGATCTAATCAACCGGGCGTCGTCGGGTCATAAGTGGGGCGAATGGATGCCGGATGAATCCGCAGTGACGCCTGTTGTCGATGCGCAAAGTGAGCTGCCCCCATCCAAGCAGTACATTGTTGGTCTTCGTGAAACGAGAACAGGGCAAACGTTTTGTGGTGGAACGCTGATCTCTGCTCAGTACGTGCTCACAGCAGCACATTGCGTGCTGCCCGAAAACCAGACGATGTGGGCAGCCATCGGGTCGATGAGTTCATCTGGAGAAAGCGGCGAGATCATCCCAGTAGTGAGCCGCACAGCACACCCTCTCCATGGGATGCCCAACCAATACTCGTACGATGTTGCAGTCCTGGAACTTCGAACCGCTGCTTACGCTAGTCCAATCAAGCTGGACAATTCGTTGGATTACGACGGCGAACGAGCAACAATGTATGGATACGGCCAAGTCAGCCCAGACGACCATCGAATGTCTCCAGTGGTACGGCAACGCAATCTGCCATTGTTGTCGACAGGACAGTGCCGCGGTAAGCTGCCAGAGATCGACAAGACCGTGCTGTGTGCTGGTGGAGAAGGCGGCAATGACGCATGTCTTGGTGATTCCGGCGGGCCATTGGTGCTCAATTCTGGTGGGGTTGACTATCTTGTTGGTGTGGTGAGTACCGGCTACGGTTGCGGCGTGGATGGCATTCCTGGGATCTACATGCGCGTGGCCAGCATGGCTGACTTCATCAACGCGTACGTCGTCTTTCCCGAGTGGCGCTGGAATATCAACAAAACGATTTCGGTACCAAGCGACCCGAACATGGCGGCTCCGAGCTTGAACGCTCCAGGTCTAGTATCGCCAATCTCGAACTCATCGAAAACAAACTCAAGTGATCAATGGATGCCACTCCGCTCGGGGCCCGTCGCTGCAGCACCCAACACGACAGGAAATGTGTCCGCCGGAGGACCTGCGCTGTCCAGTATGGACGGCCACATGATTGGATGCAGTCGAGGGTACGACAGGCCCGTGAACATGAAGCCGCTCAATTCCTCAATGTCTCAAGCATTTCGCTACGTGCTAGCGAGGTATCTCCTTGTTGGCGACTACTCAAACGCTGCACCACCAACCAGTTTGGTAAACGCCCTCGCAAGTTCGAGCAACGTCATCACGCTGTACTCACAGAAGGATGTCGTCCACATGAATTCTATCATTGAGGACTACGCGTTCCGTCCGCTATTTCGGAGGAAAGATCGCTTTCAAACCACGAAGAGCGCCACAAGATCTGCCCTCGATGAGTGCGATGATTGCTGACACCAGCTCGTAGCGTTGTATGTGCCAAAGTATTTAGAATTCTCAGCAAGCTATCGGGCGTTCTCCTGGATCAACATTTATATCTATTAGTCATCCATTCAAATGAACAAACTACGTTTCGCGCGTCGATGATCCATCGTCATGTGCACAATTCAATATTTTCTTTACGTCGCTGTTTGATTATTCTCGACCCATTGCTAAAACTGTGCTGAGCAAAAGGAGGAAAGAAAGCGCCAGCCGAATTAGTATCCAAAACTGCGCAGTCACAACTGTTGCAATGCTCTCCGCAAGAGAGCATTTGACCTTGGCTTTCAGGCTTAGTCGGGGGAATTGGTGGATTGCCCCGTCGCAACCAGATGCAATCCGACAGATTCCCAACCGTCACTCACAGTGTCAATCTAAAAACATGTTTTTTTATCCAATGTCGGGGCTCCTGAACCAGCGAGGGACTCTTGACCGCAGCTGCACTGACGCGACCAGCGCTCCCGGGCCTCGAGTCACTCACAGTGTCACCACCAGTCGATACGTGCCACGGCGAGTTGCAATGGCGACAGCGGGTGCCACGCGCCGCCGCGTAGAGCATCATCAAACAAGTCGGATGACAGCCGCACTGGAGCCACATCCAGCCACGCGCCAGACAGAAGTTCCCACGAATTTGTGTGCAAACTCCACACTGTAAAGCAGACATTCGTCGAACAGAGCCATTTGCAAACTCGCTTCGCTCGTGCGACGCAAGGCACGCCGGCGACACAGTTTGGGGCATTGCTGTCGTGCAGACCTTTGCTGCGCCGCGGGTGCGTGAACTGGATTCCTGCGCCTCAGGCCGGATGCTGCTGGCGCAGCAACTCGCTAATGGCCATGCAGACAAAGAAAATGCATCTTCGACCACGAGCACCAGCCTACCTGAGCGCTTCGTTCGCCAACGTGCTCCGTGCCTTTCCACTCGCAGCGTTTCAGCAAAAAGCAACGTTCATGCGTCCAAAGGCACGAGCGTGCATGGGCGCAGCTAGTCGATACCGGCCGCATGGGTCTGCAGTCGATGCATCGCCTGGACCGTCAACAATGACGGAATCGCCGCTCAATCACACCGGTGCATGAAATTTTTTGATGGTGTTGGCACTGAGGTCAATGGCTCGTCTGCGTGGGTGTCATCGCGCGACTTTTCCGCCAATGAGCGACGCGGATTCAGACCCCAGTGGCGGTCCGTGGGATGTAGACGAACGCCGGGCCGCTGAGTCCGCCCGACTGCCCACCCACGCGTGGCCATCAACACGCCAGAGACCGTCAAGAATGCCAATGCCAATGCCAGGGACGACGACACAAGGGATCGCGGCCGCAAGGGCAACCAGTTCGACGAGCTCGCTCACAACGGCACCTACAGTACGGCGAGCAGATGGTCGCACGGTGGTGGCCTCGCGCGTTGACGGTCGCGTGCGCGCTGCGCTGGACTGTAGCTTCTTCTCCAGAGTCCTCAGCATCGCTGGACGGTGATCATGGCACCAACTCGAGCGCCGGCTGCTTGGGTGCGGTGACGGATCCGCTGTTCCTGCTGGCTGCGACCAAGACTCGCGAGTGCGCTGGCGTGCTCATTGCGCCGGATGCGGCGCTGACGACGGCGTCCTGTGCGCAGCAGTTCACGGACGCTCGGACAGCAGTTGTGAGTGATTTCCACTGCCGACCAGAAGGAGAAGACTCGGTGCCAGAGGTGTTGAAGGTACGATCGGTCACGATCGATGGCTCTTCGACCTGGGCTGTGGTGGCATTGGAGACAGTGGTCCCACCAAGGTTCGTCGTCAAGTTGGACAATGCGACCGATGACGTCAAACGATCGAGTGTGGACACGTTCGTCTCATGGAAGGGAGGAATGACCAAGGCTAGAAATTCGACGGTTGAAGAATGTGATCGCTTTGGAGTTCGTGATCTAGGGCGCTGTGTGCACGCTCAAGGCTTGCCGATGCCCGAGGTATGTGACGATGTTTTCACGGCGTGGATCACCCGCAAGACCAAGCAGGAGATTGTCAAGGTGGTTGGTGTGGACATGAGAACAACGAGGACTTGTGCACCGGCAAGCGGAGACTTGCAGGCAACCATCCAATTGGTGGCCGACGCAGACGAGTGGCTCAACGGCGTCGTGAAGAATCCCCACACAGCGCAACCGAGCGACAACCATACCACAGAGGTTCCCTTCAAGCCAAGCCCTGCTGTCACATTGGCGCTGACACCTACACCAGATATCAGGACCAACAGTAGTGCTGCTGATAGCTCAATGGCCAACCGCCCAACGCCTTCGCCTGCGACCGTCCATATTCCAGTGGGAAACACGACGACAGACGATCTTGCCAACAAAACGACTCCTCTGACTCTTCCTCCGGTCCCGACACCAATACCAACAACAGTGGCTGTTCAGATTCCTAATTGGTATCCCGTCGTGAGAAATGGATTCGCCGTCCTCCAAAGCGCACAGGCACCGAGTTTCAACGCTCTTGGCGTGTTGGTGAGTCCACGGTTTGTGGTCACATTGGAGGCCTCGTTGGGATCGGAAGAAGTCACACATGTCAAGTTGCTCGAGGGCATCATTCGTGTCAAGAAGCTGTGGTTTCAACGTGACTCGCTCAGTCCACAGCAGGCACAACGCCCAGATCTGCTAGTTGCCTTTGAACTTGAGCACGCCGCCAAAGCAATGCCCATGCCGATTGTGGCGGCACTCCCAGAATACAACGTTATGGCTCCGGTGAATATTGACGCGTTCCGAGACCTGGCGGGAGACGTACCAGAAAGGATGTACACTCCCGCTACGATCACATACCGGCGAGACATCCACCAATGTGGATGGAACACTGCCAGTGAGATGCTATGCATGGAAGTCACCTTTGAAGGCAGCGTCAAGAACACTTCTGTGAATTTTGGCGTGATGCGCAATGGCGGCAGCCAGATCATGGGTCTAGCCCTCCCAAGCGTGATGGGTTGGAAAACGTCCAATATGACCTTCGTTCATTTGGATTCACCGAGTTCCCGCAAGTTCTTGGACGAGGTGACCAACAGCACCACGGTGCGTGACGAGAAAGAATACTTCGCGAGAACGCTACTCAAACAGATGCTCCCGGCGATCGCCGAGTTTGAGACGCCGATGGGTCCTGCCACATGCGGTGGAATGCTTATTGCCAGGCAAACCGTGTTGACGACCGCATCGTGCGCGTTGCACGCGCCAATCGTCAAGGTGATCATACGAGGCACACCCAACACCCGTGACCAGAAGGAAGAATATGACGTGGCTCCGAGCGACATCGCCATCCATCCAGCATTCAACAAGTTAAGCATCGATCCAGCAATCAACGTTGCCGTCATTCACTTGTCAAAGCACTCGGATTACTTCGCTGATGCGCGCTTGCTCGACGTTGATTTTGACCCAAGCACTTTTAAAGCACTCTACGCTATCGATATCCCAAGTCGCACTGTCACGATCATCAACACGACGCAGTCCGCAGCAGCGTGTGGGCTCGACGTGCCGCCATATGCCGCCACTGACTTGTTCTGTGCTACCATCGACTCCACCGCTGGCTGTGCTGCGAGCGACAGCACCACCGTCCTCGTCGGTAAGCCGATCAGCGGTCCTGCTCGGATCATTGCTCTTGGTGTTGCGACAGCTGAGAACTGCAACGTCCACGTATTTGCGAGCATGGTGAGCGCGTTCAACATGATCAACGCTAACTCAGTGGGTCAACTCTGGGGCAGCTCCTTGTATGGCTATGGTATCCGAGTCGGGAGCAAGAGCGGTTCAGGGTCGCGACAACCTCCCACAAAACCGTACGTGGTCGGGCTGCGAGCGACCAAGGACGGACAGAACTTTTGCGGCGGAACGCTGATCGCTCCGGCCTACGTGTTGACCGCAGCCCATTGCGTGGTCGATGGCATGGCCAATTGGGTGTCCATCGGGTCCGCCAAATCATCAGGAGATAGCAATGAAGCGCTGCGCGTGCTGACGCGCCACGTGCACCCAGCCTACAAAAAGCCGCACATGTTCTCCAACGACGTCGCCATCTTGGAGCTCAGCATCTCGTCGTACTCGCCAGCTGTCTCGCTCGACAACACTCCAGATTTTGACGACAACGAGCCCTCCACGATGTACGGCTACGGTGTGGAAAGTACCAATCCGGATCACCCATCGCACGCCATCAAGGATATCAGCCTCCCAATGCTTTCTCGGAAGACTTGCGCCAAGACGCTGCCGGACGTCGACGACAGTGTGCTTTGCGCGGGCGGAGTTGCGGACGAAGATGCATGCAAGGGCGACTCGGGCAGTCCACTGGTGCACACGGTGAACGGCGTGGATTACTTGGCTGGAGTGGTCAGCGCCGGGTATGGTTGTGGCGAAGTTGGCATTCCAGGCATCTACATGCGCGTGGCGGAATTGGAGAAGTTCATCAACGCCAACGTCGTCACCCCCACGTGGCGCTATCCAAAGCAGTCGCCCTCTCGCGCAGTCCCAGCGCCAAGTCGTCTTGCAAGTCCGTCACCGGTGACTGACCACTCGTCGACTCGCTCGGGATCTCAACTAGCGCATCCGCTTCCGACGGCGTCCTCTGAACCCGCATCTCCGCCACCGACGGTGGCATCTCGATCAGCATCTCCGCCACCGACGGTATCATCTGAATCCGGATCTCCACCACCGACGGTGTCTTCGGGATCTCCACACGTGGCGCATGGTGGTCGTCCCGATAATCGCGGAAGTCCATTGTTGCCGACTATCCCGTCCGTTCGTGGAGCTGTCAACAGCTCCGATGATCACAACGCTGGCTCTGGCGCGGGCCTGACGTTGACCACGATCCTTCCGGGCTCGCTGCCACCATCCACGCAAAACGCGTTGATGGGATTCCTCGTCGGCGACTTCGCGGCTCCACGAGCATCGGGGGCAGTGGCAACCGCAAGCGACGTAGGCAGGGCAATCCGAAACCCGCAGAACACCGTCGTGCTCTACTCAACGGGGGATCTGGCTCCGATCAACGCCATCCTCGCCAACTACAGCAACTCGCCGCTATCGCAACGCACGGATCGGTTCGGCACCGTCGCGGCCACAGCTAGCATGGCCGAGGTGCCCAAGCGAGTGGCCTGGAGCTCCACCAGTTGCTGATCCGTCCAGTCCAAGCCCCTCAAGCCAGCGTGTCCAGCCAACACCAGCTTGGTATCATAGACTTATTTACCTACGTCGAGTATGCACTACATCCACTCCACATGGGACTCGACATGCGCCCAATGCTTGCATTGTTGGTGATGATGTCCAGCCTTGGCCGAGCTCCATCATCTTCCGCCTTCCAGACCAGAGACTCCAAAAAATCGTGTGGTCCCACGGCCGAGAGGGTTCCATTTTTTTTTAGGGAGGCAAAATCGCGCTCTGATTGGCTGAAAACGCGCTCATCCGCCATTTCCACCAATCATCTGCCCCGATTTGGTTCAGATTCAAGTGTAGCTGTCTGACGTTGCAGGTCTCCGGGCCCTGGCATTGTGTCGCCCCCTCTAATGCCACGACCGGGCATGGGGGAGGAGGCTGCAGAAGGGCGTGCAGTGCCTGTGCTGCACAGGCGCGGCCTGTGTGTGTGTGTGTGTGTGTGCATGCGTGGGTTCCCATGAGTGGCCATCTCGTGGACTCTGGCACAGTCAGTCAGTCAGTTCCCCAGTCATTCAACGAACGCCGTCCACGTCGACGTCGATCATGACGGCTTCACGCACGCACATGCGCAGCAGCAGCAGCAGCAGCAGGTCCCATGTGCACTCAGAGACGTCAGCAGCGCGCCATCGGCGGCGGCGCCCGTCGTTCCGTTGTCGGCGCTGTCACTGGGCCGTCGCCACCACGGCCGTGGCTGTGCTTGGTGGCGTAGCGGAGGCAGCAGCCTCATTGTGTGCCACTGCGACGCTGCTTGTGCGCGTGCACGGCACGCCGGAGCGCTGTCTCGGCGTGGCCGTGACGCCGCGCCACGTGCTCACGGCCGCGCACTGCGTCGCAGCCAACGGCGAGGACGTCGGCGTCGAGCCGACCACCGTCGCGCCGCTGGTGTGTCTGCATGCCAATGGCCAGCTGAGCGCCGTCGCCGCCCAGACCAACACGCGCATTGTGCCATCTGTTGTGGTCGCGCACCCAGCTTACAAGTGGAACACAACAACACAGGATCCAACCAGCGACGTGGCCATACTGGAGCTGCCGGAAGCGCTGGTGGCGACAGAAGACAGTGTCCAGCTCAGTCGTCACTATCGTCAGAAGACGACAACACCGTCGTTCGTGGCTGTCGGCGTGGAAGCCGACGCCAACGCGACCTCCCGGCTCCCATGGGTGGAAGACGCGGTCACAGTGTCCGAGATGGCGCAGTGCGTTAAAGCAGGGGGCTCGATGGATGTGGACGCCTTTGTCTGCGCTGGTATTCCGTCAGATCACGGCTGCAGTGGACAGAGAACTGCTGGTCCGTCCTATCCCTTGCTGTTCGAGAGAACGACGACGACGACATTGTCGATGGTCGGAATGGGAGTGCACGGCGCTACTACGTGCACAGACGGCACCACGCAGGCATTGACACTGACGGTGGCCAGCACCAGCACATTCATCGAGAGCCACGTCACTGGTGTTCGCTGGAGGAGACCATCAAGCACCACAGATCCGACGCAGGCGCCAACGCCGACACCGACACCGACACCGACGCCAACGCCAACATCAACGCCATCACCGACGCTAACGCCATTGCTGGCGCCTCAACCGAGAAATGACAGCAATGCATCGACGGCAGCGCCCACACCGATCCCTACGACTATTACGCCAACTCCGCGCCCAAGCAGAGCGACGGAAGCTCCAGTGCCATCAAAACCCAATGCACCCGTTGAACCCACGAACACGGCGCGCCCTACAAACGAACCAAACAGACAGCAAGCCACGCCAATACCAACCACTGGGGACCAGAATTTCACCAAAGCTCCTCAGCACGGCAGTGCAAACGATGGAAATGTCACTCAAAGCACAACCATCACATGGCCACCTGGACGAGGCGGATCGTCGACTGGTAGCAGCTCGACATCAAAGCCAACAGATCCAGACGTGGGCGACCCTGATGAGGATGTTTGGCTACCTTGGTGGTTCGTAGATCATGCACATGTCGTCATTGCAACGGCCTCGAATGATCTCAGTCACATTGGAATCGGCGGCGACGATTCCCCCATGACGGGCATCATGATCTCAGCACGGCACGTTCTCCTCACAAGCGTTGGGTTGGATGCTGATACTGTGCGTGCTCTAAAATGGATCACAACGGCGGAAGGGCACCAAGTGCCCGTGCGTCGCGTGTGGCTTCAATCGGAAGATCCAGCCACCAACGCAGATGACTTGACGGCGCTCGCCATCCTGGAACTCGGCAAGAAGTTGAAAGGCAAGTGCCGACTGCTGGCACGAGAATCACCAGCGACGAAGCATCTCTACTCCCGCGCTGAGCTGACAAGTCTGGACTTCGTGTTCTACAATTCCCACACGATTGCCTCTGTCGAAGCCACGGCCGAATTCCAGTTCTCGACCGATGCCGACGAAGTGTTGTCGTGTGGAGAGCCATTGTTCTATCGTCCGTCGTGGCAGGACCAGCTGCTGTGTGCTAAGCACTCGCTCCAAGACACGGATCCGTTGTTTTACCCAGAAGCAGTCTCTCGTGGGGTTCTGGAACAGGACAACGCCGTTGTCGGACTGGTGTACGGCCACAGTGCTCTCGTGACGGAAGAGAACGAGTTCCAAGTTCGTCTCGTTCGCCTCGGGACACAGCAAAACAGCGCGTTCATCGACAAGGTGACGAACGGAAAGGCGCAATGGTCGGACGATGTCTTTGCGAGCGAAGTGGAGTGGAAGAACAACAACCCAGCCTACGTGGCGTCCATCTACATCGAAAGTGACGAAGGCGACGACATTGAAGTGTTCTGCGGCGGCGTGCTCATCAGTTCAACCCAGCTGTTGACGACAGCATCGTGCGTGCGGCAGCACCCGACGGCAAGCAAGGCGAAGTTCCAGCGAATGGACGGTGCCGTACTCTCCTTTGAGATCAAACCAGGCAGCGCGGTCGTTCACCCGCTCTACCTGCAGCCCACCGACTACCAGTACGACATCGCTATCTGGGAACTCGAGACGTCGGTCCAATCGATTCAACCGGCAAGCCTTGACTTCGACGCAGAAGCGGACAACGCCATGTTGATGGTCATCCCACACAAGTCGCTCACTCCATATAGGAGCAGTGCTGATGAGCATAGCATGTTGCCATCGAATTCCGACAATGCTCCGAAAGTGGCAACGATCGTCCCCACCAGCGAATGCCCCGGCGTGGCTGCGACCAACGACACATCCAGGACGGGAGGCCTCCGGCGCGCGCCGTTGTGTGTGAAATTGGCACCAGCTGCCCGATTGAGCTATAAGCGACCGGTACTGCCGTTGTATGGGGCTTCGTTATGCTCCTCGGCGGACCGGATCGTCGGCGGTGCGCTCGTGAAGTCGAAAGATGGCAAGAAGACGCGCCTGACGGGTCTCGCGGCGGCCTTGGGCTCCGACTGCCAGCCGGACGTCTTTGTGAGCGTGGCGGATTCGGCCAACTTCATCAACGCGTTTGCGCGAGGACACTCGTGGGGCGACAAGCCCGTGGAAGCGGACCCCTCTTCTGGTGAAGACCTGCTGCCGGAAAGCAAGCGCTTCGTGGTCGGCATTCGGGCAAACAAAGACAGTCAGAATTTCTGTGGCGGTGCCTTGATTGCGCCTGCTTACGTCTTGACAGCAGCGCACTGCGTCACCGACGGCATGGCCAAGTGGGTCTCAGTGGGCTCGCGACAATCATCCGGAGACCGTACCGAGTTCATTCAAGTTATCGACAAGTGGGAACACCCGCAATATGCGCATCCGTACAAGTTTTCGTACGACGCCGCCATTCTCGAACTCAAGACAGCGGCATACGCTGAGCCTGTGGTGCTTGATAGCGCGAGCGATTACAGGACGGGCACGCGCGCGACAATGTTTGGGTACGGCCTTGAGAGCCCTACAAGCAACAAGCTGTCGTCAATTGTGCGACAGCTGAGTTTGCCGATGCTGTCTCAAAAGGATTGCGCTGCGACTTTGCTCGACGTGGACGCCAGTGTGCTGTGTGCTGGTGGAGAGGAAGGCAAAGATGCGTGTAGTGGCGATTCGGGTGGGCCATTGGTCGTCACCGTGAACGGCAAGGACTATCTTGCTGGGTTTGTTAGCGCTGGCTATTGCTGTGGGTTCGACAACGTGCCCGGCATCTATATGCGCGCGTCGGCGTTGAAGTCGTTCATTAATGCGCATGCAGTGCAGCCCAAGTGGAGCGATTCGTCGTCTGGAACACCATCGAGTCAAATGCCAGCGAAAACGTCCAGAGCTCCGTCACCAACCGAGGTGGCGCCCGACGAGGACGTGACCAAGCCAAGCAGCCGTCCTACTGATCCAACAAGGGATGGCTCAACCCAGGGCCGAACCCACCCACCAAGTTCCAAACCAACGTTCTCTCCAGCCACTGGTGGCCAGCCAATCGGCCCATCGACGAGTCCCGACGCAGGCAAAGGCACTAACAGCCTCACCACAACGCCGAGTGCTTCTCGCGAAAGTGGTGACTCGCCTGCTACTTCAGGATCGCATCAGACGGGAATGCACACAGGATCCAACTCGGTCAATGTGCTGGATGGCATCCACAAGCTCGATCCAACTGGTCGACCAAAAGCTGGGTCAGGTGCCTCGCACGGGCACGCGGCCACAGAAGACCGACCTATTCGATCTCTCGAGCTTCCAGCAGAGCTCTCACCAGTGGCGAGAGACGCAGTAATGTGGTTTCTCTTGGGAAATACCTCGGCATCCACCATCAATCGAGACTTTTTGGACCGCATCTTGAGTCCTGACAATGCGCTGCGTTTGTTTTCGACTTCGACCACCACGACCACGATACTCGACGTCATCGCCAACTACAGCGACACGCCACTGATGACTCGCCAAGATCGATTCTCGACGACACAAGCCCACTCGTTGCTGACAGGGAAAAACGCCACGAGTGCAAGTTCCTGCGGCTGAGCAAGTCATCTTTATGTCCCAAGACAGCGTTCAAGTAGCACAAGTAGGAGCCATTTACATTGGTAGATATAGGCTCGAGATGGCACTTCTACCTCCGTGTGTAATTAACAATCGTCGTGTATTTAATGTGACACGACAGTGCAAAACATCGAATTTGTGGGCGACATGCGCAGCCGAAGATCCATCGATGCCAGCAAAAAACGTGTGCGGTCACTTGCGCTGATGGCGAGGATCTTTGTGGAGAATTGAGTTGCGGCGGACCGAAGTGTGGTATGCACTGTCCGAGTTACCGTCCAAACCAAGGATTCCGGAACGCCCATTTGGTGTCGGAATGGTTTTGCCGATGCGAAATGTTTAGATTACTGCGCGCAAGTCTGGACGTTGCTTGCCGTGACTCTTTCCTGCGTTGCTCCGTAGCCTCACTTTAGGCTCGCCGAGTATAGCGTGGGGTTGGCTCGTCCAAAATTCCTGTTCCTGAAGCTGAGTCGGCGAGCTAGTAATCGTCGCGAGCAGTGGAAGTGTCACTTGCGTGCGTGTGCGCTCAGCTGTCAGGTAGAGCACAAGCGCGGCCATCGCGGCCGTCTACGACGGCAATGACAGACCACGTGGACGTCGCTGGTCTGCTAGACAAGGCGATCGAGCAAGGAAAACGCAGCACTGTCAGGCAGTATGCCACGCGCGAGCTCATCCTACAATGGAGAGACAAGGTATTCCTTGGTTACATCATCGATTGGAAGTGGGCATGCATGTGCATGGCTGATGGTCAGGCTTGGTGCTTCAGGATGGCTTGACGCTGCTCGGGCGTGCTTGTCGGCTGGAATCAATCGACATCGCGGAAGTGCTCTGGGCGTTAGCACCGGACCTCATTGACTGCGCGGACGAGGTAGAGACTTGTATGTGCAATCGTGATAATCGAACGCAAACGCAACTCTGTGGTCTGTTCAGACTGGGACCACGCCGTTGATGCATGCGGCAGAATGTGGTTGCCTGGAAACTATCAAAGCCTTGCTCCAACTCAAAGCGGATGTCAACCGAGTGAATACGGTGCTGTCGCTACCCGACGCCTATGTGTGTGTGTGTTTGTTTTCCATCGTGCTCATACTACCGTTGGTCGGCGTTAGCATGGTGATACCTGCTTGGGGTTAGCGGTGCAGTGTGGCGATCGATGTTGTGTCGAAGCCATCATCAAGGCTGGCGGCAACTTCCGCCATGTGAACGCGGTGCGTGAGGCGAAGGTTTGTGGGAATTGAGATGTTTGTTGACCTTTTGAGATCGTGTTGCTTCAGGACGGTCGATCAATAGTGCAGATGGTAGCTGCAAGTGGCAGTGATGACCTAGTTTGGGCTGTGGTGATGACGAGGTCACCCGACGAACTGACCGTGCAGGTGATGGAGACTCAGAAACAATCAGACGCATGCCCGAACCAGCTAATGCTATAGAACAGGAGGCGGACGAATTGCTGGAAGGAATTGCTCGAAACGGCAAGAAAGAAACTCTTTTCGAGTTGCTGCGGAGTCGTGCTGTAAAGACGGACGCCGTGCGTTGTGGTAGTGTTGATTTCGTTCATCTATTGGCCTCTAATCGGGACTTGTTCTGTTGCTAGGACGGATGGGGACCACTGTATTGCGCGTGGGCAAACAACAAGCTCGACATTGCTGCTACCTTCCTCAAAGCAGGACAGGGAGATGTACCGATGGGTTTGAGGTACGAAGAGCACTATTATTCCCACCGGGGGCCGCGGTGGACGGCTGCTAATGAGCCCAACGACAAGGTAGAGCACAATGATCAGATTGAGTCGTGGCTGGTTGGGCAACGCACTCACATTCATGGCCAACGGGTTGAGAGCAGACGGGCTTGACGTGCTTGCTGCATGCTGCCGCCACGGGCGACCTATCGTTTGTTGATTTCTTGTTGTCGAACGGCAATGTTGAGAAAGATACCGATAAGGTGCGTCAGAGCCAGCAATGTAATTCATCACCGCAAAACTAAAAGAGTGCATTGGTCCCGCTTGGCATTGCAGAACGGATGGATCGCTCTTCATCACGCAGCGGCGATCGGGAATCGCGACATCGTCGATCGCATTCTGGCAGCGGACGTCGATGTCGGCTATCCCACAAAGGTCTGAATGTATTACGGTGCATCTGCCATCACTACCGCCACTGCTGATGGGCCTGATGATGGTGATGGCGGTGACGATGATGACATTGATGATGGGTACAAGATGGATGCCTCGCCATCGCGATTGCTGCTGCGCGCAAGCACGATCAACGCGTAGCTCATTTGTGGAATCTCGGATCCAACATTGCTCGCACGGGCATCCACGACCTGCCGTTCTGCTGCGCTCATCCAGAACACGATCCAGCTGAAATCATCAGTGCCCTGCAGCGTATTGGCGTCAGGTTTGATGAGAGCGACGATGTACGAGTGATGATTCTACTACAGTCGCAGGTGCATTGTTGATGACTTTTTCCCGCTCGTTGCCAACAGGAAGAGCCGTTGCTGGCATGTGCTGCCCGCTGTGGCTTCCACAACCTGCTGCATGCGCTTGTAAAGGCAGGAGCAGCTCCCAGCGCTCCCATTCATGTGCGTTGAAGCGGTCTCCAGAACGTCTGAGAAAACAGTCGCTGAGATGTTGCTGTGCGTGGGGAATCATCACAGGAAGGACAGACACCTCTCCAGCTTACATGCGCGACATGGAACCAGATCGCGATGATAGGTTCATGGGATGCCGATCTGACCGATCTAGATGCGCGACTCCAAGCAACCATCAAACTGCTGGTTCGATTGGGTTCGAACGTCAATGCCCTCGGAGAGGTATCTGACGCAACCAACCAGGTCAAGTGGTGTCTGTGGCACTGACGAGTTGGGCATTTGCAGGACGGCTTGTCACCACTGCATCATGCAGCAATGCAGGGATCCATCGCCCGCGCGTCATTTCTGCTGGCGCTTGGCGCCGATGTCAACCTCCGCGATGACGTTGTTGCCTCTGTTTGACTGATTCTGCTGCAGACAACCCACGGTGTCTAATTGTTTGTGGCGCTGTAGGATGGGAGGACGCCGTTGTATTTGGCAGTCATTTCCCTCCGCATCCCCATGATCGACTTCTTTCATCAGGCTGGTGCAGATATCCACACGGTTGCCAACGTGAGGCGCTCCAAACTGTAATGCCAAGAGTGCGTCGTGATCTATAGCTGACACACACGAGATGATGTTGCGCAGGATGGACAGAATCTGCTTCACGCGGTGCTAGGCACTGGAAATTACAGCATCAACGGCATTGTCGCAGCTGTGTTGCGGAAAGGTGTCGATGCCTCCGCGAAGACCCACGTACGCAGTTCACGTGATCGAGAAAGATGCAACGTAGTGCGGAATTGACGCCTTGGTTGTCGCGAATTTAGGCGGGTGTGTCTGTGGCAGCGCATGCGATCCTGGAAAATGTTCCGATCGAAGTGTTCACGACACTGGTCCAAGGCGGCGCAGATGTGACCGACCCTGACACGGTAAAAGTGATCTGCGAGTCACCTTTTTATCGCCGTCGCGTCGACGTCGATGCCCTGACAGACGTGTCGCGCGGTTTACTGCTGTCAGATAAAGCACGTGACGTTCCGTGAAGCAGCTAGATACGACTGCCCTGAAATGATGAACGCGCTGTTCACGCAAGAGACGGACGTGAACGAAATGACCGACGTACGTGGCAAATAGCGTTCCCGCGTTTGAGAATTCGCTGACACATGCCTGCAGGACGGCTACACGTTGCTATATGAGTGCGTCCTGAACGGTCACGCTCGTGCTGTGCATTTCTTGATCGAACACGGAGCGTCTGTCAACAAGACCGTAGATGTAAGCGGGCCCTTGCTGTACTTGAAGTCACAGCTCTGACGTCATGACCCTAGGACGATGCGTTTCCGTTGTACGCTGCCGCCGAGAACGGCCACCTGCCAATCGTCAAGATGCTGATTGAAGCTGGTGCCGACGTCAATCAAACCACGGTGCGTTCCTTTGAGCTTGAGGTAGCCGGCACATGATCTCAGCCGTTGACTCCGGCAGAGCATCGGCACGTCGTTGATTGTGGCGATCAGCAACCAGTTCGTGAGTGTAGTGGCGTGTTTAGTGCAGCACGGAGCTGATGTGCACGCTACGGACGAGGTTAGAGATTACTGTATAAAGCATTTCCACCACTGCTGATCGATCCCCTGACCGTTGTTCTGGTTCGCGCAGGACCAGAGAACGCCGCTGATGGCATGCATCCAAGTGCAATCCATCAAAATTCTCGCGCTGCTAGTCGCTGGCGACTTGAAAGTCACCTCCCACCGCAATGTACAGGCTTCTGCTATCGCGCAAGCACGTGTCTTCATTGCACTCACGTCCGCGTCTGTTTCCTTGCCTTCGTGATCGACGGATTGTAGCTGCTATTGCAAGGCATCAACGAAGGGTGGGGGCGTGAGTTCATGGCCGCCTTGGTATGGAATGGCGCGAGACTTTCGAACGAAGACGCATCCACCCTCCAGCAAGGCATGGGCTACCGTGACCCAGCCAGGATGCTCATGGCGGTGCAGCAATGGACACGCCAATGCGACAGCGATCGATCAGCGCTCACCATCATCCCGGACGAAGTGTTCGACCGCGGTGCGAACGAGATCGAAGTCTACTTCACGGCCATTAACAACGCCGAGGGCGACGTCGTTCACCGCAAGAAGTTGTGCGTCGTTGGACCGAGCGGATGGGGCAAAACCAGCTTCAACAAAAGCTTCACGACGGCCAAGTCAACGCTGGAGGAAGTACAGACGCGCACCATCGGCGTCGATCAGTTTCTGTGGGAGTTCTTGCGTGATGGCCAGCTGTATCAAGTGTCGATGTGGGATTTTGCCGGGCAGGACGAGTACCAGCCCGTGCACTCGCTGTTTTACTCGAAGCGAACACTGTACCTCGTATGTGTGGACTTGGAAAAGTACAATGCAGCGATGCAGGACATGAAGACGCTCGACGCGTTCTTCGAAACGCATATTTATCGGTGGATTCGCATCATCTGCGCCAACGAACCGCAGTCAGAGTTTGTGTTCTTGGGCACCAAGAGCGACATGATCGACAGCGAGGAGGACGAGGAAGCCGGCAGCAGCAATAGCATCGACATGAAGGAACGCATCAAGAAAGATCTAATGGCTCGCTTTCGCGCGCGCGAGCGACAGCGAGAACAAGAGCTCAAAGCAGCGATCTTCAAACTCAAGACAACGACGGTGACGGAGCTGCAGAAGACGCGACTCGAGGAACTGCAGACTCTGCAGAAGAAGAAGCCGTCGTTGTCCAACGACATGATCATGTTCAGCAGCGCCCATTTGAGAGACCTGGACACGGCTCGTGAGACGCTGCAGCGCATCGTGACAGCTACGGATTCGTGCTTTCCGATGCCGCAACGCTATCGCGATGTGCTTCACTGTGTGCGCAGCATGACTGGCTCCAGCGAAACGTTGCTGGCGGAACTCGACAGCAGCTTCCAGACGTTGGACGATCTACACGACGCGATCACAAGCAAAGGCAAAATCGACATCAACGCAGCAGAGCTGCGCGCCGTCCTGCACACTCTTCATGATTTGGGCGATATCCTGTGGTTCGACGGACCTGGCCACAGCCAGGTGCTCCGGGACACGCTGTTCTTGAGCACCAACTTAGTGATCGACTTTATCCGCAAGGTGATCAACCACGAGTTGCCCAAGGGCACCGTCAGTGCCGATGGGTTGCTACCGCACCGTGCGTTGCGTGGCTTCGATGGGTGGCGTGATTTGACGGCCGACATGATGCTGATGCTCAAGGAGCTGCTCCACCACTTCCACCTGATCTACCCGGCCAACGGCAGCATGAAATGGGACTCGGACGTGGTGGTGCCCGTGTACTGGAAGCGCTTCGGAGCCAGCGCGCCCGCCCGCTTCCACAGCAGCGAGCTAGCACGCGCTCTGCCAGTGCAGGTGTGCTGGGAATACGTGTTCGAGATGTTCATTCCCGACGACATGTTTGAGAAACTGGCCGTGCAGTCGTACTCCAGTGTGTTCTCGCGAGACCGGTCGTTCGGGCGAGGCTTTTTCGAGATCGTGCAGCCAGCGCAGTACGCCGTGTGCGTGTCCGAGTGCGCGCAGATCACAGACGTGGAGGACGTAGAAGCGTTCGGGTTGGTGCTGACGGTCGAGGTGCGGGCGACCGAGGCCGCAGCGGCGTGGAAACAGCTGAGCTGGTACTGTCTGAACCTGGAGAAGCTGTTGCAGGGCTATCCCGGTATCCTCGTGACCCGCTACACAGTGCACTGCAGCGGCAGCCAAGAGGAGGGAAACTTTCGCTTCCGGGTGGACGAGCTGTTGGCGGACGCCAAGTATCGTGCCAGTGCCGAGGATGGCTTCCGGAGCAAGCTGCTACCTGACGACATGTCGTGGTACACGAGCGATGAAATGAAGTTAGCGACGACGACAGAGACTGGTGGAGCAAACTCTGCTACAGCGACAACTGCGGGTGGTGAAGCACCTGCGGTGCCGATGGCGATGGATCGCTATCTGCTGTCGATCCAGGAAGAGCTGGCAGCGCTGCACAAGGTCGTCGGCACGGGCCACAGCGGTGTGACCGTCGTGCAGAGCATGGTGCGCGAGTCAAACAACCGGCGGCTGTACCCGCCGCTGTGGACGGTGCAGTACGTGTCGTCACGGTTGCCGTGGAAGAAGGACGTGGTGACACTGAGCATACGAAGCTGCATCACTGGCGTCTGCCACCATGAGCCGATCAAGATCTCGGCCCCAAACAAGACATTTGCAAAGTACAGCACGCCACTCAAGGTCGGTCCTGCGTAAACGCCCTCAGTCACTGCAGGGGGCAGCTGCTCTCACTGTTGTTGTCGTGGCGTTTGTGTTCGAGCAGATTGGCATTTCACTGTTTTGTGGTGCCGTCGGTGGGTTTGTGCCAGGCGAGATCATGGACAAGATCAAGGAAGCTGCGTTCCTACGGTCATGTGCAGGACAACACCCGAGGTCGTTTGGTGTGCATCTGTTGATTCGTTTGCTTGTTGTAGAATGCACGTCGATGTTGGACGATGCCAAGAAGTTTCACGAAGTGATCGGCGAATCGACCGACTTGGCGAAAGACAAGAACATCCAGACGGACACACTGCGGACACTGCCGCCAGATAGCATCGATGCGATGCTGCTCGATCTGCTGACGTTGTCGGATCCTGATTTTCAGCTCATGCGCATGGCACAGACGTGTGGCCTCGAGTGCGCCGTGAACGTTGTCAGTGGCAAGTTTATCTGGGCGGCGCGAAGTGAGGTCAATGCGCATGTCGAGATTTATCAGTTCATCAACGACTACTTCAGCTCAGCGGAGGCGCGGTGACACAATGGTATGGCTTGAAGGTGTCGCTGTCATTTCTGTATGCTTATTGCTACAGATCATAGGCCAGAGTCAAACACGCGAACATGCAATGTGCAAACCGGACTTGTTGAGCTCGGCGCTGTGGATTCTTCTGCACTGACGAATCCAAGTTGCATGCGGACTTCATTTTCAATTCGTGGCTGTGGGAGTGCCATCATACGACCATCGCTTCTTTGCGCTCAATTCCTGTTTACGCTTCCACGATTTTAGGTCACGAACTGGTTCGTCCACTGTTCGCAGCAAAGCAGATGAATAATCGATGAGTGGGCAACACGCTAGTGACACGATCAATATGACGCGGACAGTGCACGATCCCAGTAGCGTCTGCAGCTGACGGTCACGTGCCGCAACTGCGAGGTCGAGTAAGGTGAAGTATCTTACTCCAGAGTATGTCAACGATGAACAGCTTCACCACTCGGCCAAAATGCCAGGATGCTCAGGTGCACTCACTATCGCTGTGGCTGTTATGGCTGCCGCGCTCATATTCGAAGCCAATACGAGCCTGCGGATGCTGCAGAAGGGTGGGGAAGTGAGCGACCAAGTTCCAGTCCGAGATGCTGAAAGCGGTCCACGCCGAGCGTGGAAAGGTCGGTCTTCCATCATACTGCAGTTGCCGGCCACTGCCCAAGGACACTCGGACGACGTGGCCGCCAACGATTACTCGGACCACACGGGTTCCGATGGATCGAAGATGACACAGCGTATCAAGAAGGCTGGTTTCGAAGGCAACGGCTACGCCGAGAACGTGGCAGCCGGTCAGGCAAGTGTCCAAACCCGTGATGGAGTCGTGGATAAAGTCAACAGGTCACAGAAAACAACATCCTCGGCAACTACAAGTTGTTCGGAGTTGGCTATGCGCGCAACGAGAAACCCCAGGACAAACACTACTGGACGCAGAACTTTGGTGACAGCGGCAAGGAAACCGGCAGTGGCAAGTGTGAGCCAAAGAATCTATGAGCATACCGTTCAAGTCCCGTCGCCGATCCTACCAAATCAAATCCAGACCATTGATCGTGGAACACCGATGTTCTTGGTCGCTGTATGTAGCTGTAATCGCAACGTACAGATGGGACTTGATGCCCAAATTCTTGAGCCTTGGGTCTTACTACCGTCGTGGCGATCCGTCCCCATGGTTGGTGGAAGAAAATACCGTGAACATCACCAAACAGCCTCTTGAGTTGTCCTAAACGTATTTTCTATTATGTTACTTTATTGAATGCGCACTTGAGTTTGGAATATCGCCATTCCGTCCCGAAACTAATGTCATCCGGGTGGGCGACCACAATGCTACCTACCATGGCTGCTCTATCATAAACGGTATCGTGCAGACACACGCACACACACACACACACACACGTTTCGGCGATTGTGCAGGACGTCACACGACTTTTTCTTGTTGAACCTGCAATCGAAGGGTTCTCTGCGGTCGTTGCAATCGGCGGGAGATGGAGCACCACCACACCAAGCCAAGGAAGACCACGCCGACCGCAGTCATCGCCATCACCATCCTCTCCATGATGAGCCACGAATCATCCGGTTTGACGTCCAAATCTCTGCCCTCGATCGAGAACTGGATTGCCAGCATTTCAAGCTCTGCGTACGCTGTCTCATTCACTCCAAACACCCGCACCGGTGGCTGGCCGTCGGGTAATGCCTTGGTCCCCACAAAGTAGCACGCTCGCTGGTACGGTCGCCAGGCGGCGTTGACGCGATAGCGTTTTGGATCTGCTGCCAGCGCGAACTCCTGGATGTGGGTCACTACAGGCTGCTGGGAGCGCAGTCCATCCAGCTTGACTGAATTGCGGTGGATAAACACGTGGTCACCTCTAGGATCATGTTGCACCATAGCAAGGCCGCAGAAATGGCCGTCGATGTCTCGGAGGTCGAGGCCGCCCATCGCTGGCGGGTACGAGACGAAATGGAATGGCGTGCTTGTGTTCATCCACGCCAAGCGGAACAAATCCTTGTCGCCCCATACAAGTGCGAGGTCATTCAGTAGCCGTGGCTTGTGCATCGAGTAGTACATCAACTTGTCCAGCGCAGCCTTGCTCTTGGTACGATCCACAAGCACTTGACCGCTATCTTGCTCAAACATATCGACAAATTCAACGCCTGTGAGCTGCCAGATCAGACTCACGTTGGTGATCTTGAACAAACAGTTGTCTGGTTGCCAGAAATCTGGCCAGAAGATCGCGCTAGTCGTCACGAACGCGGGGTCGTCGAACAGATACGTCGGGTCTTTGGTCGGGAGAACGTCGGCGTCGAGCAGCAGTACTTGATCAAACGCACTGTAGTAAACTGCATACGGCTTGACATAAAAGCGCGTGGCTCTTGGGTCTGTGATCGCGCGCAGCACAGCGTTGTAGTCCGCCACCAAGCGCTGCACGATCAGGTTCTTGCGTGGCTTCATCTCCTGCGGCCGATACCACAGCTCAATTGGTAGCGTACAGCCCAAGTGGCGCAGCAAACGGATCGTCGCGTACGTGGCTGGCATGACGTCGTCGTAGATAGCCATGACCACGCCGCGCGTGGGCCCTGAACGTTGTGACGAGGACGCATTCGCAGCCATCGCCCACACTGCCTTGTCGTGCTCGTACCCCACCGACGTCACGGCGTAGTCCGTGAACGCGCGCGCCATATTGCACCTGAACTCGCCACGTCGAAGCGTCTTGCAGGCCGTAACCATGAGCTGTAGCTCTTCGCCGGACGTGCGGTTGCGCACCACGCAATAGCCAGCCATGTAGCTCTTGACTACATGGTCGCACGGTTGGCGCAATGGCATGTCCTGTGTGCTGGCAATTGACTGGACGCGCATCGCTGGTGCATCGTGATGCCGCTGCTCGTACGTGTCCTCGTCACCGGGGTCGTCGCTGGAGCACTCGCGCAACGGTTGCCACCCAACGCATTCGAAAGACTCGTTCGTCCACAGGGCTGTCACCTGTGACGGCGTCACCCCCAGCGTCTCGATCGGATGCTTGGTGTTGTACACATCGTACTCAATCCGCGAACAGAGGTAGAGAATCACGACGACAGCGCCCGTGAGGACCACAATCAGTGCGGCTGCGGCTCGGCGGCAGGCAGGCATGCCCGCAGCGCCGGCCATGATGGCTCCTGCCATCTGGACAGTGACATCAATATATTTGCTGTCTACGTTTTACTGGCGGTGGGGAATCGTTTCTACTACAGGGGGGCAGTATATTTATCAGTTAATTAAACGGGAATACTAACGGGGTAGTGGAGCTTTGGCAATTTTGTTATCTATTTCGGCTACAGAATCTATTGGGGATGATCTTAAAAGTCTTACTGGTGAAGATGGCGAGCTAGCTGGTCTTGTCTTCTGTTGGTCGCCATCGGCTAGGCAAGCGGTCACGCCCTGGCCGTGCCTTGCATGATACCATACAGATAACCAGCAAGACGTACGCTGACAGCAGAATGCCAATCACTTCGCGCATGTCCACGAGTCGCGAGGTCGCGAACAGCCCGATTTCTTGCGGCTCAGCAGGGGCCGTGGGGCCAAATCCAGCACGAACGGGCTTGATCGCAGCCTGCTGATCAAGCAAGCGCTTGCCTTCAATGGAGAACTGGATGGCGCGTTCTTCCAGGAAGGCATAATTTGTCTCACTGACTTTTGTCACGTGTGTAGCTGGTTGGCCATCGGGCAGTTGCTCGGTTCCGATGTGGTAGCAACAGTCCTTGATAGCGTTGATGACCTGGTAGACCTTGTACCGACGTGGGTCGCCCTTGAGCGAATACTCCTGGATGTGCGTCATGATGCGTGGCTGATTCAGACTTCCATCAAGCTTGACGGCGTTGCGGTGGAAAAACACCAGGTTGCCTTGGACGTCGTGCTGGATCATGGCGAGCCCGCAGAACACGCCTTTCTCGTCGCGCATATCGTAGCCGCCGACAGCTGGTGGATACTGGATGTAGTGGAAGGGCTGGCTTGCGTTTAGCCAAGCCAAGCGGAACAAATCCTTGTCTCCCCAGATCTGATGGAGCTCTTCCATCAGTCGCGGCGTGTGCGTGGAATAGTACATGAGCTTCTCCAATGCTGGACGGCTCTTAATGCGGTTGATCAGCACTTGGCCACTTTCCTGCTCAAACATGTCCGTGTATTGCACACCAGTGAGCTCCCACAGCATACTGACATTCGTCAACTGGAACAGCGAGTTTGATGGCTGCCAGTAGTCCGGCCAAAAGATCGCGCCCGTTTTCAAGAATTCAGGCTCTTCAAACAAATACGTCGGGTCCTTCGCGGGCAAGTTGTCAGCGTCCAGCAGCAGGACGTTGTCGAAGTTACTGTAGTAGACCGCATATGGCTTGACGTGGAAACCCTGCGCGCGATCATCGAAGATTGTTCGCATGCGGACGTTGAACGACATGAGCAAGCGATGGATGATCGGATTGTCCATCGACATCTCGTCCGGTCGATACCATAATTCCACCGGCAATTCGCAGCCCACAAAGCGCAGCAACTTGATGGTTGCGTACGCTGAGGGCAACACGCGGTCGTAGATGACCATAACGATACCGTTCGTTGGCTCGCGCCGCTCAGCTGACAACGGCAGCGCCAGCGATGGCGCCGTTGGAAAGTGCTGGTAACCAACCGAGCGCATGCCATATTCAGTGAAGTCCCGCGCCATCTCGCACGTGAAGCTACCTGTAGGCAGTGAATCGCAGGCCGTAACCATGACGTGGTGCACTTCGTTCGAGGTGCGGTTGCGAATGACGCAGTAGCCGGCCATCCGCGAGTTGATGGTTTCGTTGCACGGGAAAAACATTTTGACGGGCGCTTTCGTGGGCGGTGGTGTGGCCTTCGGATCCTTCTTCTTCTTGTTCCCAGCTTCATCAAACTGGTCTGGTTCGGGACACACGTGCAGGCGCTTCCATCCAATGCATTCGAACGTCTCGTTGGTCCACGGCGCCGCGATCTGCGCTGGTCGCATCGACGCCATCTCGGGCGAAAACACGGTGATGACCTTGTTGATCCGCAACTTCTTGGGCTGCAGCGGCGACGGCAGGTGCGAGCGCACGCCCACGTACACGCAGATCGCGAACAGCACCAGCCATTTCCGCCGCAGGAGCTTGCTCTGCACGTGCAGCGCCCATGTGCACAGCGTCACGATCAGTCGCTGCAGCAGCATGGAAATCGACGACGTGCTTCCTTGAGTTCTCAATTGGACGGGTCTTGTCGCGCGGACAAGCCAAGTCGAGCCGTCACAGCAGCCACCGCCTGGTCAAGGCTTGCCACCACGGACTTCCAGCACCGGCTGGCAGCGCGTTACACCGTGCACGCGTGGACGGCGATGTGAGCCACGCGGGCCACGAGCTGAGCTTCCAGATGACCCACACACACTCGCGCGCAGGTGATGACCAAGGCACTCGCGCGCGCACACACACACACCCACAGGCACACGGACTCAACGCAGCGGCGACGACAGCGCCGTGGGGCGTTGATGGCCTTGGGTGGGAGCTTGGTCAAGCGATGCACACGGCTCGGGCGGATGGAGGTTGAGCCACACGGGTGGGCGTCATGCTCATGACCAGCAGAGTGTGGGTCCCCGAGCCCTGACGATTCGCCATCACCGATGAAACACACCAAGGTTCTTAACCGTGGCGGTTCCGTGTCTGTTACGTTCGAAACGACGCCCGGCACGGGCATTGCAGCTGGCAAAGATCGACGTGCATTGAGGTGACGGACTGACCCGGGCCTGGTGCTGGTGACGGCTTGTGATGGAGCAGGGAGGTCGGAGGGTGCTGGTGGCGGCGAGGAGATTTCTCATAAAGGAGCTGAATGGACGACAGGAAGCAGCAGTGCACGCGGATGGATGGCAGCGCGGTGCGAGTCTATCAAAAATGGCTCCATTCGATGCCCGGCCTAATAGAAAATGGCGCTGGCCATTGCTGGGGCTGGCGATGATCGGGTGTGGCTTGAGTGTTGTGAAGACGGAATCCACACAAGCAGAGCATGCGCCGGAAGAAGAAGACGCCAGTGTGACTGCAGCAACGGTGGAGAAACAGAAGGAGACCGCCGGAACGGCATCGACAGAGCCTGCTCCGACGAACTTGGTGGAAATGGAGAAGACACTGGAGGAGATACGCACGCATCTGCGCAAACGCAAGACGTGCGGGCGCTCGCGGTTTCTTGTGAGCACGGCAGCAGTGCGTGGGGACCGCTCCCACATGGAAGATACGTCATTTGTTTCGTCGTGCAAGCGGTTTGCCGCTGTTTTTGATGGACACGGTGGCGCGGACGTCTCGGCACATTTGCGTGCGGCGTTGTTTCCAAATCTGTTGGCACGGGAACTGGATCAGCTGGATCGTATGGCTTTCAAAGCAGAATCTCAAAAGCACAGCATGATCGAGCACACGCTACGACTTGCATTCGAGAAAATTGACGCAGATGTCTTGGCTCGCGATGAATGGCGATATCAAGGGTCGACGGCTGTTGGTGTGCTGCTGTTTGATGATACGATTTACTGTTTCAACGTGGGCGATAGCCGTGCAGTGCTCAGTCGAGCTGGAGAAGCCGTGGACTTGAGCCGCGATCATAAACCGAATGACCCGATGGAGAAAGCACGTGTGGAAGCGCTCGGCGGCACTGTGCGGTGGTATGGCTACGTTGATGCCCAGGGTGAGCCCATTGAAGAGTTCGGTGCGTATCGAGTGAATGGCAATCTTGCCGTTGCTCGCGCCATTGGCGATCGCGACGCCCGACCGTACGTGTGCGGCGAGTGTGAACTAAAGCGCTTTGGTCGCGACTACGTCAAGGACGAGTTCATTGTCATCGCCTCAGATGGGCTATGGGATGTGTTTACCAGCGAAGAAGTCGTCACGTTTGTGCATGACGTACTCACGGGCGAACTGGGCGGGCGTGAGTCCTGGCGCAGCGGCGGCCACGTTGACACACGCGTCCCCATTTTCGAGTGGTCGCACCAATATCGCAGCGACACCAGCATGATCAAAGCCGCCCAGATGCGTCGCAAGTCCCAGATCGCCAACTATCTCGTGCAGGAGGCGCTCTTTCGGGGCACGTCGGACAACGTGTCGGTCATCGTTGTGTGGCTCCGTTAAAGTGTTTCACCAGCAGCCGTGTGATTTTGTTTGTTGGTCGAGCTAGTCTCATGTGGATAGACACTGCGTTTGAAAAAAAAGAAATCTTTTGTCCGCTGTCGCAGCGAAGCGCTCTCTCCTGTCGGAAACGCGTGTCGTTCCACACGCGTCACGTGAGTCTGTTTGCGTGGGGAGTTGGACATCGTCGGAATCCATGCATGAAAGCCATCCATCCGCAAGAACGTTCATTGCGGTCGGCGTGATTGGGCTGCGCCAGCAAACCATCATTCGCGAACATGCACTCTGAATCCACCGTGAACCGCAACAATTGGAATTTTGCACGCATCATCAAACCTGCGAAAAAAAAGATTTTTGAATTTGTGACATTGGCGCTGCACAACATCAAGTGCCGCCTGCACTTGATACTTCATTTTCTACCAATCGCACGGCGCCATGGATGGCTCTCGTGTGCGATTGGTGGAAACCAGGTGAGGGACAGTGCTGATCCACGCTCGCACGGCGTGCAACTCGCTCTTGACCATCACTCAGACGGTTGCCGTCGTCCCGCTTGTTGCGGCTTTCCACCAATCACGTCGCGTCATCACGCGAACGTTCGACACCTGCACCTGCGACCCATCTTGGGAACATGGAGGCGATGATGGCGAGAGACAACACATTTGAAGAAACCGCGCTCAATGAACATGTCGTTCGCTGACATTCCCAGCCCTGCAGCTTCGAGCTCACCAGCGACCTCGTTTTTCGACATGAACCACGGCGACGACGCCGTGGCGCTCGAGTTTGGGGGCGCCTTCGATGATGGCTTCTACTCGTCGTCGGTCGTCTTGACCACCTCCACGCACTACCACATCGATGCCTGCGACGCCCATGACAGCGACTTGGCCCATGCTACGTCTGGTTACCGTCGTGCGGCGACTGCCCAGTTCTGCGGCGACGTCGAGCGCTTGTGCGACCTTGATAGCCAACTGTCGCCCGATTTGCCGTTGTTCTCGTCGGTGGCGAAAGACGCTGTGGCGCCAGTTCCAGCCAAGAAGGCGCCACTGTTTGTGATCGATACCATCAGCTCGCCATTGTCGCCGTCTTCGTATAAACTGGACGATTCGTTTGCCACCATTCCTGAAAAGCTGGAGACAGACTCGTTCTTCGACGTGCATCCATCGTTCCAGTCGAACGAGTCGCCTGCTCGCATCATGGAGACGTTGGAGAAGGCTTTGGGAGCGTTCGAGTGCAAGTTCGCGGCGACGAACAAATGGCGCTTGGTTGTGAGCTTCTTGTGCGCCGCAGAGGAAGTCGCTTTCACCATCCAGCTGGCTCAATCGCGCGGTGCTGGTGAGAAGTACCACATCGAATTCCTCCGCACCTCCGGGGATGAAGCGATGTTTGTGGAAATCGTCGAAGCTGTGAGAGCACACTGTGCGGACATTGACAACGATCCCATGCTCTTCCTCGCATCGAAGTCGCTGAGTGCATGGCTCGATGGCAAACAGGACCTGACTGGCCGCCGCTACGCTATCAAAAGCAACGAAGCTAGCATTTTGATCCAAGAAATGAACGCGGACTTGCACGTCGACACTCTGTATCACGTTGCTCGCACCGTCAAGAACCACTGCCGCCACAAAGGCAACCGCCAGCTTTTCATGGACGCTGACCGCAAAGCTCTCATCCTCGGTCTCAAGTGGATGCTTTCCGATTCCGATGAACTGGCCCGCTATGCGATGTTTATTCTGCTTCAGTTCGCCAAGGATCAGACAAATGGAGACTCCGAGGGCTCTGCCGCATTCTGGTCATCCCCGTGCGAACGCAGTGACTGTGTCTTGTTGCTGGACATGTTGGCTGCGCGCGACGACACCGCCGATTTTGGCGCGAGCTGGACCAAGGCTATGGCCCACGAGCTGCAACAGAGCCTCATTATGGCTCTGTAGCTGCGTTGGTGCCGTGTGTATGCGTGGAAGAAGTGGGCGGGGCTCGCTCGCACACGATGTTTGGCTGTACAGTAGCAAAAAGGAGTGCGTCCAAGCCGCACCGACGTGCTTGCCACGTGCTCCAAGTCCACCTATAAGCCAATACTGGTTTGTTGCCCTCACGCGTTCAAGCCAAGCCCCTTCCTCTCCGCCTAGTAGAACTTCTCTACCACTAAGTTATTCGCCAGGACGATCCCTCTCGTAAATTAGAATCTCATGTACTATCATTTTCAGCAATCACTTTCGATGGTGGGAACCTTCGTGCCAGAAGCTACGGCGATGAATGAAGGTTGTTGATGGTCGACGAGTTGAATTCATAATCAGGTGAATGAATCCAAGTCACCACGCACGCTGCACACCCGTTCCCAACGTTGGAAAGTGTTTATCGGGTGTCGAATGGATTGTTTGCTTGTGGCTCAGTTTCCCAATCTGTTACCTGTTATTTGTCGCTAGATGGCGCATCCGCTGCTGATTTTCTGTCCGAGTGAAGGCGACGCACAACGAGAATCGCATCTGTTGCAAGCAATGGCGTGAGTTTCGTAAGATGGCTGGCCATGGGAAGTGTTCATGCCTGTCGGCGTGGTCAACAGGGGTTCTATTATGTTGATGCTTAAGCTAGACAAACCTACGCCAGCATGTGCGGCATGTGTGTGTGCGACTTAGTTGTCCATTCCACCGAAGTACGCTGGACGGCGGACCCATGTGCGTGGCAGCACTTCCTTGTCGGTCGCCAGGCGGAACGTGTGCTCTTCATCGCGCACGTACAGCGCCTTCTTGTTCTTGTTCTTGGACGTGTCCTTGATGGCAAACTTCCAGCGAGACTTGGTGTCCGTTGGCTTGGCGAAGCTCTTGAGCAGCTCCACCTGGTTGTTGACGGCCATCTTCTGCAGGGCCACTGCCTCCTGCGGGTACAGCTTGTCTGTGGCCGCATGCTTACCTAATCTACGCACAAGCGGTGGGTATCCCTCAAACTCATCGTTCAGGAAGAAGAATTCAGGGTTGCGGAACACTTCCTCTTCCTCGCCAACAAGTTCCTGCTCCTCAATCTCGTGCACAGCGGCTTCCTCCTGCTGCTGACGCTTGTGCAAGCGCTTCACAGCGCGCTCGTCACCAGAAGCCTCCACAGCAGCAGCCTGCTTCTCCTCTTCAGCGTGACGCTGGAGCGCGGCCTCCTTCGCCTCCGCGATCTTGGCCTTCAGCTCATCGAGCTCAAGCCCAGCCTCCAAGCCCTTGAAGTAAATGACAGCTTCCACGCGGGCCTTCGAGTAGTGGTACTTACGCGCCAGCTTTTCCGTCGTCCACTTGAGCGGGTCCTTCATGTGCAAGTCCATGATCTCGTTGTCCGTCTCTTCGCAAATGTCAACACCACCCATGTTGATTTCCACAAAGTCCTCGTCGAACACAACCTCGCCGTCCTTCTCTTCGTCTTCTTCGCCCTCTTCTCCCTCAGCGCTCAGCTCATCGCCGCCATCGTCGCCTTCATCATCGTCACCGCGCTTCTTCTTCTTGCCTTCATCGTCATCATCGGCCAAGCTCAGGAAACGCGACGACGAGCAGCAACGCACGCCGTGGACTGGCACACGCGCAGCGGCAACACGCACACCAGCAGCATGCGTGAACGCCTTCTTGGCAACGGCCTGCGAAGCCGCGGCCTTGACGCAGCGCACCAACAGAGCGCGGGCAACAACCATTTGTCTTGCGTGGGAGGTCGGCGTGTGGTCCGCGCGCTTGATCTGCCTCGATGAGTGGAAGACAACAGGGCAACGTGAGCGACGCGGTAAATACCGGTACCGATACCGCTCGAGCAAAGTGCGCGTGTCGGGCAAAGTTCGAGAGTCGTACTTTATCGCGTGCTAACAGTACAAGATGCCCACTTTTCCAATTTTTGAACGGCGTGGTTTGCTTTGGGGTGTTTCAACAGACACACGACAGGGTCGAGCATCAATGACGTCCAGCACCCACTTCCCGCTGCAGCCGCAGCCGCCGAATGCATCAGATGCACAACAGCAACAGCAGCAACAGCAGCATTCACAGCCACAACAGCAATCGCAGTACCATCGGCCACATGCACCTTCGCCGTCGCCCGCCAAGTCGCCGAAGAATGGACTACCCTTTGACCCGGAAAGCATGCAATTCCAGTTTGAACAGTTTGTTCAAGACGAGTTGTACGACTCGGCCCAAATTCTGGGTGAATTGCTGTTGTCATTGGCAGCAGCGCCGACGAGTTATGCAAACATGAGCTTGATCAACAGCGCTCACTCGAGCAGTGTATCCAACCAGAGCAGCCACAACAGCGGGAGTGCCGCAAGCGTGAACGCAAGCATGAATTTGTCGCCATTTATGACTTCGCCAAGCCTTTCCAGAGAGTTTCATGCCAAGACGTATGCTCTCTTCGCGGATATGCTGGTTGGAAGACGAGAATACAAGCGCGCGATTGTACGTCATGTTACACGCTTTCAACGAGATGCCACGACTGACCGCACATGTCATGTAGCAATACTACAAGAAATACTGGAAAGCAAAGGTCTCAATCAATGCTCTTGCCGCAACATCTGAGGCAATTAGCATCAAATTGAAGATCGCGCGGTGTTGGATGCATTTAGAAAGTGCACAAAACGCGCTGGATGTGGTAAGTTAGCCTGCTTGGATCGGATATCCAGCTCTACTCCACTGACTGTTTGTGCAGCTTCACTCAATCCCAGCACCTTCCCGAAGTTTAAGTGTGAACTTGCTGCTCGGGAAGATTTATATCACGGAAGGATTGAAGAATAAGGCGGAAGAGGCGTACACGATGGCTCTTCGGCAAAACCCATATGCCCTTGAGGCCACACTGGCGCTTACAGACCTTGCTGCATCAAAGGAATCGTCATCTGTGATTTATGGATCAACAAACAGCAATGACCAGTATGGAAACACAGCATTCCGGCAACGTGAGATCGAGCGCTTCTATGCCAAGCTTTCGACACTACGGCCGTCCAACAAGTTCATTTCGCGAGTGGATGCGGTTTGGATGCAAACGCTGGTCAACGCCCACATCAACGCAAAGCGCGGTCGCTATCGTGCGGCCATGGAATCATTCGACTCACTGGAGAAACTATTTCCCTGTAATCTGCACTGCCTGCTGCACAAGGGGAAGCTGGAAATGGATGAAGAGTATTATCATCAAGCACACCTCAATTTTCACAAGGCGCGCCAAGTGGACGACCAAAACTTGGCGATGATGGACTCACATGCGGATTGCTTGCGGCGCAATGGTGCACGATCGCAGCTGAACAATCTCGTTCACGATCTGTTTGAAACGAGTGATGCCCACGCAGAATCATGGCTGGCGGCCGCATTCCACAGTGAGATGAAGGGAGAACTGGAAACTGCGCTACAGTTTTGTGAGCGGGCTATCATGACAAATCGGAAATATGCACAAGCTCATTTCTTCCGCGGTACTCTTCTTTTGCAGCTGAATCGTCCGGAGCATGCGCTTGTGTCGTTCACAACTGCCTGCAAGCTTAACAAATCACTAGCTGCCTACGGTGGGATGATCGAGAGCTACTGCGAACTGTGTGCGAAAGGAGCAAACAAGTACAAGGAAGCGCTTACGACTGCAAAGACGGTTGCGAAACTCTACCCACAGAAAGCACGCAGCTTCACGTTGCTTGGCAATGTCTTCGCCATCCGGCCAGAAAACAAAGAGAGCGCAAGGAAGGCATTCTTGAGAGCATTGACGATGGAACCACGAAATCTATCGGCGATTTTTGGACTGGTGGACTTGCTGTGCGGTGAAGGCAATCTTGATCATGCAATCGAAAAGTAAGTGGTGGGTTTGCTAGCAGTGTTTACGTCTCATCGCTCATTAACCTCGTTCACTTTTGCGTCGCAGGTTGCAAACATTGTCAGATCAGTGTCCACGTGAGGAAGTTTTTACCAAACTGGCCGATATGCACACGCTCAACAAGCAGTATCCAGAAGCGATGACCAATTATCATCGATCATTGAGCCTAAACCCGTCGTCATCCAACGCGCTTCGAGGACTGGATCGACTGGAAAAGCTGATGCGAGGCGAAGATCCCGATGATTCGAGAACTACCATTGACATGGAGCCAGAAGAGCATGACGAAAGTGTTGATGCAGCTGAATACATGGCGACGTAGTTTGGGCAACACAGACTTGATTCAGGTCCGATCGACGCACACATGCGCTATTTCCGGACTCCGGCCGAGCCGTCAACGCTATATCAAGATGTTCTCATTCTTCAAGCGTGCGACATCCGTTGGCGACTGTCTGCGCCGACACTCAACAACGGAAGATCCCGGCAGCTAATGAAACGGAACCGGCACAAGATCTGCGGCGAACTCGAGCTCCATTCCACGCTTCTCCAGCCTTCTTCGCAGCCTGCAATTCGCGGACATGCAGCTGCGCTTGCAATCAAGGATCGGTGGTTCTCAATGGGACCGTGCGTGCGAACGTCGTTGATGCGTGCGAGGAATCGATTGGTTTCATCAATGTTGGCGTTGCGCGTGGCTACCCGACACCTTTGGTGAGTGTTGGGTTGTGCACAGAATCGAAGTGTTGCGAAAATGCATAGTTTGCTCAGATTTGTTACGGCCTAAAGTTGCGGGCGATGTCATGACAATTGGATACACCTGCAAATTTCCCATAGACACGCGGCACCATCATCTCACATGATGGCATGTCGTGTCACGGCGCGCTATTCTTGGATTGTAGCATTTTGCTCGGCCAAGTCGCCTCCGCGGAGCCGTGACTTGCGAGCACGGAAGTTCGGATGATTCAGAATGTGGCGTCCAAACCCAACGTGGCGCCACGCGTTGTGACCCGCCTCCTCCCTCCCCGAAACTAGCTCACCACCAATCCTTGCTCACTACTCCCTGACTTTGTTCCTCTTCATGTTGTCGCAAGCTCCACCCAGGCCAACTCCAATCTGGTCGGCGTGGATTGTGAGTGGCCTAGACTCCACGCGCAGTGATCTGCTTGCTCTCCATGTTCTCTTGTGTTCCAGCACCAAATCGAATCGTGTTCCTCGCACTTCCCTGCACTTGGGGCCGGCTGGCAGGAAGCCGCTGCACGATCGCGTTTTCAACGGCCTCAAAGGTCGCCGTCGTGCACCAGCAGCCCTCTGTGTCTCCGCTGCAGCAGTGGGCCCGCCCCATGCGATGTGCGGAGGAGCGTGAAACTCCCTTCCAATTGCGGGATCCGCTCCAGCTCCCCTCGGCGTCCGCGCCCACATCCTCAAACGAGTTCTTTTTCTGCCCTGAGCGGACACGGTCCCCACCCCTAGACTACCTGTGCTACTGCACAAACAGGGCGAACCACTGCAGGGTACACCCCCGAGAGATTGCGAGTGCGAATGGCTTGTGTCGGCAGGTACGATTGCAAGCTGGCGCACGTCCTGCAACTCCGCGCGCGAGCCCGGTGTCAAAAATAGCGGAGGTGTGGCGTGCAAGCACTGCAGCGTTTGTTGTGTGGCGGTGGCGTCCACTGATGGCGTGTGACGCTGGCGCACTTCCAGCGCCTGGGTCCACCATGCGCTCCTCCACCCTTTCGTCTCCACTCCAGCTCCGCTCGACGGGGTCCGCTCGGCTCCGCTCCGCAAGCTTGCGATCGCTCCACTGGCGCCGCGAGCTCCCCCGGCCTCGCGAATTGGGGGAGCACGCGTTGGCACGCAGGGAGAACGGGTAACCCCACCAGCCCAAAAAAAAATCAACCGCCGACCACACAAGCGCACCACAGCAGCTCCGCGTGCTGGAGAGCAAGAGCACAGCCCCTCGATCGCGTGGGGGGCGAGAGAGCTGAACCACAAGCCAACGCAAACGCCCGATCTGCAGCAGCCTGCACGCAGCGCGCCATTCGCCTCCATTTTCCGATTGGACGCAAGCCACGAAAGCAGCACCAGCAGCCAGCACTCCTGCAAGTCGAGCCGCGTCCAAGCGCGCTCATTTCTTCGTCGCACCCCAGCCTGGAAGCGCCCGCGTCGCCACACGGATCGATCCGTGTGCGGTCGGCGTCGACCAGTCTCCCCCGACTCTCTTCTGACGGCGCCCCGTGCCCGTGGGTCTTGTGCCTCCGCCAAGCCACCCACCGTCCGCGTGACCCCCTCGCATCCAGGTACTCCCTTCGTTGTCACCACCCCAAGCGTTTGGTGCTTTCCAGAGCGAGTCGACCAGGTATCTGAAGCAGGGACTCCCAGCGCGTTATGAGCATTTTGTTCCGCAGTGCGCTTCGATCGCGTGGTCTCGCATTCAGAGACTCTTTGCGCAGTGCTCGTCTAGCCAGTAGGTTCGGCCATGAGCGAAGCGCGTCAACGGTGACGGGTGGGCAATGCACCATCCTGACCAGCGATGCCGTTCATTCCATTGATGCTTACAACAGCAACCCAGCGCTTTCGAAGCTCCAGCTCAGCCCTGCGATTTTGTCCCAGATGCAGCAGCATGTGGAGACTGGAGAGCAAAACGCTTTCTACGTGGTCGACGTCAATGCCGTTGAAGAGCGACTCAAGCTCTGGAACGAGTTCCTGCCGCACGTGCGCCCGTACTATGCAGTCAAGTGCAACCCAGATGCGCACTTGGTGCAATCGTTGGCTCGTCTTGGCGTCGGCTTTGACTGCGCCAGCATGGCCGAAATGAATGCCGTTTTGAGCCATGGTGTCGATCCAAACGATATCATCTACGCCAACCCATGCAAGCAATCGTCGCACATCCAATATGCCACGAGCCAGTCGGTTGACATGATGACGTTCGACAGTCACGACGAGCTGACCAAGATCAAGTCGATCAACCCCAACGCCAAGGTGGTTCTCCGCTTGTACGTCGATGATACGAAGGCGATTTGTCGTCTCGGCACCAAGTTCGGTGCGATGGTGCACGATGTGCCATCAATTTTGAGCCATGCGCAGAAGCTGAATTTGGACGTCGTTGGCGTGAGCTTCCATGTTGGTAGTGGCTGCACTGACGTCACCGCCTATTCGGACGCCGTCAAGCGCTCTCGCAAGGTGTTCGACATCGCCCAATCGATGGGTATCAGCCTCAGCCTTCTTGACATCGGTGGTGGCTTTCCAGGCACGGAGACTGCTCCTATTAGCTTCGAAGCTTGCGCCAAGGAGCTGCAGACGTCCCTGGCAGAGCACTTCCCTGCTTCCTCGGGTGTCCGCATTATTTCCGAGCCAGGTCGATTCTTTGCGGCTTCGACACACACCCTCGCAGTGAATGTGATCGGCCGCAAGTTGGCGCCAACGTTCGACATTGCTGGCGCTGGCCCGACTGGCGCTCGCAGCGAGAACGGCTCGCCCAACTACATGTACTTTATCAATGACGGTCTCTATGGCTCGTTCAACTGCTTGGTCTACGACCACGCAACGATCCAGCCAGTGGTTGTGAGCGACGTTGCGACGAGCAAGGATACGCATCTCGCCAGCATTTGGGGACCAACTTGTGACGGCATGGACTGCATCATGAAGGACGTCAAGATGCCGTTGATGGAAATTGGACAGTGGATTTGCTTCCCAAGCATGGGTGCGTACACATGCGCTGCCAGCTCCGACTTCAACGGATTCGCTCCACCTCAGAAGATTTATTTCGACAGCAACGAAAGCATTCAGCAAGAGCAGCAATTCGTGCACTAAGCGCTTGTCGCTCAAGCAGACAAATACCGACTGTCATATCCGTGGTGTTGGCGCACCATCGCGTCATATCAACGGCATCGAAGAAAAGTATGGAAGGAACACGCGTCAACCGTTGCAGCTATTTCAGCTGCTGGAAGAGGAAAAGGAGAAAGTAGGGGGGTGGGGATGCCGTACATGTGTGGGGCCATCGAACGCGGTGCAAGTATGGGCAAGCTGGTTTGCTTAGAGTGTGCAGGACCATCGTTCCACCCCGTGTGAAAAAAATCTAAAAGCCCACACAGGCATTATCATTGAGAAAAAGAGCCCGTGTGCTGTGTGTGCCCATGGTTCGTGTGCGACACCGCCTACGTGCGAAACGCGCAGAACCCAATCTCCACCATGACCTTTCCCCACAGAAGATTTTCTCGCATTTAATCGCACTTGCGCCAGCCGTCGCCTCAAAGGTTTCATAACTGGGACGGCTTTCGGTTAGAAGGTGTTCGTAACTCTGCCCTTCGTGACTTCTTCTGCCAATCATTGTGTCGCGGCTTAGGGTTGTTTTCATCTTGACAGCGCATTTTCGCCCAATCAACGTGGCATGCCACTCCACGGGATACCATCGGGCCGGCTCCAAGGTGTGCCGGCAATCAGGGCGCTGGAAAGGGCCGGACGACCAAGCAGCGCACCACGGACGCTCCTCTCTGGCGACGTGCTCGACGACGACGACGACGACGACGACGAGGACGTGCGCCGCAAGACCGAGCTAAACGCATCTGCGCTGTACGTGTGACCTCGTGTGGCCATGGCAGCGCTGCATCAGGCGACGGCGCGACCGGCGCCACGGCGCTCGCGCCTGCAGCTCCAGTGCTCGGACGGCCGGTTGTTCGACGTGACGCACGAAGAAGCGATGATGTCGTCGACGCTGTGGATGCTGTTGCAAGGTGCGTGCTGGTGGTGTCATGTGGATGTGTCGTTGCGAGTGGGTGAGGATCTGAGGCGCTCGGCGTGGCGTGGGAGCAGACATCATCGACAAGAAAGCGAAGGCGATGGCCAAGCAGCACACGATCCCGATCTTCGACGTTCCGAGCGAAAGCGTCGAGCTCGCGTTGTATTACTGCCGGTGCGTGCATGTGTCTTGTTTTGCGTGTGCGAGGGAGAAAGGAAGGACAACGCAGCTCATCTGATTACGAATGACCAGGTGTCTTTACAAGCATCAGGTTGAAGAAAATGACCTCCCGCTGCAGGAGTGGAACAAGAAGTTTGTGGAGCTGGATTCCAAGACGCTGTGCGATCTTGCGAAGGTGAGAGCGCTGGCGGGGGGTGATAGGTGTCGCCAATAGCCGGATGGAGTGACGGATCGATCTTGATGGAATTTGGCAGGTGGCGTCGCACCTAGACATCCAACCGCTCGTGGATCTGACGTGTCGGTCCATCGCGCAAATTATGTCAGCGACGGAGGCAGCGCATGAGATCCGACAAAAGTTCGGCCTAGACGACCCACCTGAAGGTGTCGAATGTGGCTGCGGTGAGAGAATGGTTGCGTTGTTACACGAGGTGATTGATCATGTTCACTCATGCTTTGCGACGTTCGTGCTTCCACCAGAGCTGCGAAATGGGATGGCGGGTATCGACTTCGATATGTTTAATGCCCTGGATCACGATTTGTGTACGGACGAGTACGAACTGGTCGAGTTTGATCAACCGAGCGTGGATGAATTAGTGAATTTCATCAATGGCGATAGTACAACCAATCCGAACGCTGGCCCACCATCGTCGAAAGGATCAAGAAAGTCATGCCCACATGGCCCATCTTCTCAAAACGATTGCACAGATTGTGATCCGTCAGCACCAGGAAGCTCCAAGAAGAAGAAGAAAAAGAAGAAGAAGAAGAAAACTTCCGTGACGTCCGAATCTGATGCAACTACAGCGGCGACGACAAGCATCAAAAACCTTGAACAGGTGCCCTTGGCGTTGGACACGCCCGAACTTGCAGAGACCTATGTGTCGACCCTTGGCCACATGAAGGAACACATTGCCGACCTCGTTAACTTGACACCACTGGATCAGCTGCTTAAGCTCATGCAGATTACGGGCATTTCGACGATTGACGAACTGAAGAAAGAAATGGAGGCACGAATGAACGCAAAACTGGCCGAGCGCTGTGCCAAATTGAGCGCCCAGCTCCACGAGCTGACGCAGCAGGGCAAGTTTATGAGTGCTGCGATGGACGGGGTAGACAACAATGATCCAGATGGTCGTTGTCATGCTCACAAGGGGCGAAAGCAGGGATCTCAGCTTAAGCAGCCCACAGCTGCGGATATGGAGCGGCAGCAGGAGCAACTGAAGCAGAAGATGCTAGAAGTTGCCGATCAAATGGCGGAACTTGCGAGGATGTCAGGTGGAACGTCACCTAGAACGCTCAAAAAGGAGATCGAGGGGGCGAAGAAGTCAGCAATTGCAGTGGAGAAGCTGAACATGGACGAGAAAATGCAGTTGGCCAAAGAGAACCCTAGCGCTATCTTCCAAGAATCGAAGTTTGAAGACGAAGATGACGAAGAAATCGAGGAGGAGGTGATGTTATTCCGACTAGCACTCGAAGAAGCGCATATGGAGTCAAAACAAGCAAGGCAAGAAAAGATTAAACCCCGAGTCAAGTTCGCCCCACAAGACGTGTTTCGATCTAGCGCGTCTATTGATCGACGACACTCGAGAACTTTGCTGACCCCCTCATCCTAGTCACCGATAGTGTTCTCGATTCCCCAACCTGCGTCTATTAAACTTATTTTGGAGAGAAATGAACGGCCTTCAACGCAGATCTCTGGTCAATATTGGGTCATCCTGCACCTTTACTCTGCCTTAACACGCCACTTGTTGATTGTCAGGTTCTGGAGATGCACAATGCGGTGGTAGAAGAAGCCCAACCACAAGACACCGAGGACGCAGCAGATGACAGTCTCGATGTAGAACCCGTCGCGAATGATTAAGCACTCGCCCCCAGCCTTGGTGCAGGCAGCGCGCTCCTCAGCATTAGAGCAAGTGCGCCACCCAATTTCGAGAATCTCGTCGTGGTGGGCGCCACCAATGCATTCACGTGTCGTCAAATAGTCGACAAATGCCAAACTGAGCGAGTTCGGCCACTACATCGGCAAATTGGATTCGTTACAAGCACAACCAGAGCATGAGTTGAGCAATCCACTTACCTTCGAGCCCAGGTTGCTGATGGTGTTCAGGAACGTCATATACGTGCCGCCGATGGTGGGGTCGCTGATGCGAGCGAAGAACGCCATCTGTGCAAATCATTGACGCCAAGGTATCAGATGGCAGGATTGGGCACATCGCTGGTTGAGCGCAAGTCGTACCTGAGGTACATACATCATGTTCGCCGCGACTTCATGGAGTGCACCGCTGATCAAAATGAACAGGTAGTAGTAGTAATGGACGTCCTCGTTGTGCGCCATGACGGATGGCGTGATGTAGACAATCAACGCGTAGACCACACCGACAGCCAAGCGGAAGGGATATCCGAGCAGGAACAAGTTGAGCGGTTGCTTGGGGTTGATGAAGCGGCCGAGGAACACGGGGATAATGATACCAAGTGGAATCAAGATGGGTGACAGCAGGGCCAACTTCTCCTTCTTCAGTCCGTATTCGACCAGTTTGAGCGACGCGACGCTTTCCGCCGCAGCGAACCCAATCTTGCACGTCAACAGCATGATCGACAATGACACCACGCTTGGCAAACGGAGCACTGAGTACATCTGATGGTACGTCTCGCGGATACTCATCTTTTCTTCATTCACATCCTTCTTCTCCTGCTTGAACAGCAAAACGCCGACCGTCGTGAAGAACATGATCCAGCCCCAGAAGTTCATGAAGCCAGGCAGCGAGATGATACCCTCGGGCTGTGGAGTGCTTCGAAAGTACGCGTTGCACGTTGCTGGATCGTGCAGCGCCAGGAAACCGACGTACGCCACGAAGTAGCCCAGCGTCTGACCGACGGAGTTGCAGGTCGACGCGTGGCCAACGTTCTTGGGCGAGAGCATCGTGAGCGCCCAGCCATCAACTGCGATATCTTGCGTGGCCATCATGAAGTAGAGAATGAAGAAAAAGATCGTGAGGTAGTTGACGTGCGGCTTCTGGCCTTCTTGCTCGCCCAACAGTTCGCCAATGAACCAGCTTCCACCGATCATGAGCCCAGCGCAGATGAACTGCACAGGAATCAACCACGACTTGCGGCGTCCAAAGCGCCGACTGTAGATGGAGTCCACAAACGGCGCCCACAACAATTTGAGACTGAACGGCCAGGAGACCAAGCTGAACGTGGCTTGGTCGCCGTACCCAACCTAGCCATTTCGTCATCATCCGCGTCAACCCCTCTGCGTCCAGCCACACACACAGACACACCAAACAACGCAGTGCACACTCACCTTCTCCTGCAGAATGAATGGAATGCTCGAAGACAATCCCATCGGGATGCCCTGCAACGTGTACAGCAACAGCAACAGCAGGATCGACCAGAAGTCGCTGCTGCCGTCGTCATTGTTGTCGCCGTCGTTCGTCACAAATGTCTTCGCATTCTTGCCGGATCCACCAGCGCCAGCTGACTCTGGCTTGGTCTCGCTCTTGCCTGCCTTCTTCCGCTGCTTGAGTTGCGACTTGGGTGGCATCTTGGTCCTTCCACGGGCGGTGCTGGTGCTGACGAATGGGGCGCTCATTAAACGACACGAAGTCACCGAGTGACGCCAGTCTATCTCCGTAATATATTGTATCTTGTGCATCTATATTGTCAAATCGCAGCGCATGCCACTATCTGGACTGGCGTCAACAGTGACATTGGCACTGGCATTGGCGAATCATGGCGGGTTCGCCATCTGCGGTGGACTTGGAAAATGGACACCCGCCGCGTGATGCGGCCACTCCAGCGCCATGGTGTCATGACCGTGGGCGTGCTTGTGGCCTCCATCGTGGCCATGATTGTGTACAATCGCACGCACGTTGGGAAGCCGCCCAAACAATTCTACGAGAACGAACACCTCGACACACTCAGCTTGCTGGGTGACCAGCGCCAGATCCGATCCGTGTGGCGCGATGACGACTTCGAGTGTCTTGGCTGGCGCGCCACGTACGGCTGCGATCCGAACGGGCTCCAAGACCCATCGCGTGACCGATCCTGCACAGAGCCACTGCCCAAGGTGTCTGGCTACTGCGAGGTCCGCAACCGCTCGTCGGGCCAGGTCCACCGCGTCATGCTGAGCACGTGCAAGAGCTGGCGGTGGCGCAGTGTGCGCGACATCCTCACCTGCAATGATGCCCGCGCCTTCACCGACTTCAGCGTCGTGGCGGCGCAGTACGAGCACCCGGAGCCACTGGTGCTGCCCACTGACCCAAGCGCGTCGCGCGGCATTGTCCTCATTGCGTATCCGAAGGTCATCGCCGGTGTGTTCGCGATTGTGCGTTTGCTGCGGCATGTTGGCTGCATGCTGCCAGTCGAGATATGGATCGACCCGAATGAAATGCACGCGAGACACTCGGTGCTGCGGGAGCTGACTGGTGCGTTCAACTGCACGGTCCGCATCATCCACGACCCAAGCGCGACCAAGTTCTATGCCAAGCCACATGCGTTGTACCACAGCAGATTCGAAAGCGTGCTGTTCCTCGACTCGGACAACATCCCAGCGCGTGACCCGACGTATCTATTCGAGCTGCCGGAGTTTGAGCAGCATGCAGCGATCTTCTGGCCTGACTTCTGGCGTCCGACGACCGACACACCATTCAACGTTCACGAGCAGAGCGCGCTCTGGTCCTTGCTGGACATGCCCTTCATCGACATGTTTGAGCAAGAAAGCGGACAGCTGCTGGTCAATCGACGCAAGTCTGCCCGTGCCCTCAACAAGCTCATGTTCTACGCTATGCACCAACCTCGGCTTCTCACTCACTGGTCGCTCATCTACGGCGACAAGGATATGTTTCGACTGGCGTGGCTCAATGCGTCGACACCGTTCTACTACACCCCGCATTTACCAGCATTAGGAGGTCGATACGACGAGCACACGCGCTTTTTCTGTGGTGTTTCCATGGTGCAAAGGGATCCCAGCGGCCAAATCGCGTTCTTCCACCGCAATCAAGTCAAACTTGATGGTCGTGACGACCAGCAACCACTCTTGACCCATCTGCAGATGTTCACTGGTGGCGATGCGCATTCCCCCAAGCAAGTATTGGATAGATACTACGTCGATTGCTTTCCGAGGAGATTGGGTCCCAACTCCTGCTTTGGGCTGCGCTCGACAGCAAGCTTTGGTGAAGCTGAACTTTTCCAGATTGATGACCTCACCACTACACCCTATCCAGCGCTAGAAAAACAGGCGATCGCGTTTTCTATCGAGGGCCGGCGATTGATGTCTCCTGCAGAAGCAGCCGAGATCTCCAAGATCGAAGATAAAGAGCGCCACGAGTATGAAGAAGAAATGGCCAGAAAGGCGGCATCGCTGAATCAAGAAAACCAGACGCTATACCTCCTCATTGGCTCTGGACTATTCTTCGTGTGTGGTGGCGTTTTGAAGTGGTACTCGACTCGGGTAGCCAAGCACAAGATCGATTATGATTATGGGGAGCCGGTTGTAATGTGCCCTATTTCGTTTCTCGACCCCAATGCTCCAAGGAGAAAGTTTCAGAAAGACTGATATTGGCGATGAAGCTCAACACGAAAAATTATGCTACACACACGATGGTTGTTTTTGTTGGCGATGCCTCACATTGAGATCAACACGGAGGAAATATAATAGTTGATCGACACTCTGCGCATTAAACCTTAGTGCTCGGCTGGTTAATATCGAATGATGGATGCGATGCACTGGCGTCATAAAGTCATTCGGATCAACCGGTGACCGCGCTAGCAGCAGCATGAGTGGAATCATCATTCGATCGCGACAGTCATAATCGAAGCTCTCACAAACTTGTTGCTCACCAAAAGTTATCTACAATCCGCTACACATGCATCAGTAAGGGTCAGCGCGGCAGCGGTATTTGCGCCAACCAGCGTCCAGGCGATGGCAGATGCGGCCGATGCGGCCAATGCAGCGGACGCTGCTGAAACCTTCGGCTACCTTGGCGGTCTCAACTTTGGCGGCGGTGGTGGCGGATACGGCGGTGGTGTCGATTGGTGATGCCTCCACCTGCACCCGCGATCTTGCCGATATCGACGCCGCCACCGCCATAGCCACCAGCACCACCGGCACCGCCTCCTTGCGCTGGATCACTACCGCCGGCAGCACCGCCACCATAGCCACCCGCACCAC